>REGO01000215.1:1146415-1160659 GCA_010120015.1 Rhombomys opimus | reverse complement strand
GTTTTAGCTTTTGGAGGATTTGTGCAAGCATACACTGTATGCTAAGCACAGTCCCTCTCCTGGTGCGCCCGCCACTGCCTCCGAGAGCCTCCTTTGTCGGCGACAGTTTTCTTCTACTTCCATGTCACACGTACACGATTTACTTACAGATACCTATAAAATCTAGACACTACAAAATGAGAGAAAATTTGTCCTTCTGAGACTGGCTTAATTCACTTGGTGTAATCATCTTCAGCTGCATCCATTTCCCTGCATTTTTCTTTATGGCTGGAAAAAAAAAAAAAAAAACATTTCATTGGGTCTATGCATCACACATTCTTTGCCTGGTCCCTCTGGTGTTGGCTGCCTCGGTTGGGTCCATGATTTCATGCTGTGGATAGGACTGTTACCCCTACACTACCTTAATTGGCACGTTAGAACCGTGCATATGGGGTACCACACAGGGCTTGGCAGTGGTGGGTAGCGTCACAGTAATACAGCCATATAGCCCACCTAAGCTCACATCAGTGCTGTCACTTGAAGCGACATTAATTTTCAGATATCAGCAGAAACTGCTTTCTGGGATCTCCTACCTACAGTGGAGTTCATAGAACACGTATCTCCCAGCTCATTTTTCTCATCACAGTAGGATCACTGTGGAGCTGTTTAATTTTCAGTGAACCAACTCTGTCCGAGGGACTTCAAAGCAGAGGAAAACTGGAGGTATATGGATGAACCAGCCTGGAAAAAGCTCCTTCTGCAATAACTCTCTATCCTGTTTTGTTGCTGCAGAATTCCATTTGCCAAAGTCCCTTTCTGGTCACTTTGGTTAATCTCAGATTTTTTTTTTTTTTTTCATGAAAACAGATCTCAGCTTTCACAGTTCTCAAGACTCATCATGAGAAGATTTGTCTCCATGTGAAGGCATGTGTACTCCTACAATAAGGATGTGGGAAAGCATTGCCTTTGGTCTTTTGGGGGTGTTGAGACATGAACCCCACGACTCTTGATGGCCATATCTGATGCTAGGATGGAATGATGTCTAGGGAGCCGGGCAGGTGGACTCAGAGGCAGGGCAAGGGCTACAGAGTGCTGGCCCTTTGATGTTTCAGCATTTTGAGCTTGACTCTGGAGCAGTCCATTATGGTGATAGTTTTAGCAAAAGAGAGAAGTGAATGAATAAAGCCTGCTCCCAGCCAGGCGTCTCCCAGAGCCCCACAGGTGGAGGCAACCCACAGGTGAGTGATACACCGTGGTCCATAATAACTTGTTTGTTTACAATGACAATGGAGACATGAGCTACCGTCTGTGCGAACTAGTACACATCATATAATTATGTTTATAGAAGAGGAATGCTCCTAATTAGGGCTCAGGCTGGATATGAACTGTGTGGTACAAGAGTTATAAAGCTGGCAAGTTTGGGAAGAGCAACATCGTGAATGCTAGACTTCAAGAAGGCAGCAGAACAGCACTGGGCTGGATGGAGGAGGATTGGAGGTATCAAGGAGGCCCAGGGAGGAGACTGCCACAGGGAAGGAGAGGAGTGAGACTCAGTGGAGGGTAGGGGAGTGGTGAGGAGAGGGAGACAGTTGTGTGCAGTCACCTAAATCCGAGTTCACTGGGCACAGGGGTCACAGTGGGACCTAAGCAGACAAGAGGCAGACAGTGCAGAGGGAAAGGGGGGAGTTCTATTAGGGACAGGCTTAGCCTGAGGTGTGGAGGGGAGAGGACAAGCAGATAAGGCATGGAATGGAAAGTCTCGGGAGCATCCTGTTTAAAGCAGAAGATCCAGTTCATTCTACAGTGTCAACCTGTCTTGAAATAACCCAGGTAAACCTGGGATGTCCCCATCCATGTTAAGGAAGCATGCCGTCTGAGACAAGATTTTCTTTTTATGAGCCCAGAAGTAGCTTCTGTGGAGGGAGAAGAAAAGCTGTGTCAGCTCTGACATAGTTTCTCATGTACTAAATCATGACTTTATTTGTATGTTTTATAAATGCACATGCTTCTCATAAAAATAAAATCTGCAGGGGGCCTGGAGAGATGGCTCAGTGGTTAAGAGCTCTAGCTGCTCTTCCAGAGGACCTGGATTCTTTTCCCAGCATTCACATGGTAGCTTACTCCAGTCTGTAACTCCAGTCCCAGGGGATCTGGTGTCCTGTGTGTGTGCAGTCAAACGCATGTCAAATGCCCATACACATAAAATAGAATGAAAACAAGTTTTGAAGAAGGTTTTTTGTTTCTTTACTGTGGTAACTTTGGGGCCGTGGTGTAGGGCTCGGAGGATATAGACTGGGCCCAAAAAGAGAAAGTGTGGTGTGTAGTGTTGGCATGTGGCAGCAGCAGTTTGGAGAGACCTGAGAGATGGACGGTGTGGTGGTTTGTAGCAGACAGACAGAGAAACTTTTCAGGGTGCAGGAGAGTGGAGGAGACTGCTGGCTGTGTTTGCTGGAGATTGGTATAGAGCCTTAAAAGAACCCCTTGACCCTAAGCAGCCAGGAGGAGTAAAGGGGTCTGGGCCCTCTCTCCCTACTAACCTGCTCTCTTCTACATCCAGTAGAGGTGTTGGGGCCTACACACCCCAAAGAAACTACAGTTTTAAAAATGAGCATCACCCTTGTCTGCTATTCCTTTTATCATAATAAGCAGCTGGCTCTGAAACACTATCAGTGCCTCTTTCAGTGATCACCACACATGTTCGTTTCATTTAGGTTTAAGGTCCACTCTTTTTTCTCATGTATGAGCATATGTGTTTAATAACAGAAATAAGTGTGATTCTTTTGTGATTTTACTGTAGGAGAGGTTGGGAGAACCACTGAGAGCTTGTTTTGTGGAAAAGCACCAACTCAAATACCTCTTTCATTGTTAAGGTAAGTTAGAGTTGCTACCTTAAGAGGCAAAAACCTCAGGATTTATGGGGTGTGTTCAGAGTAGAGGCACTGAGAACCCACGCCACTGCTGGAGTCTGACCTCCCCAAGACCCCCAAGGTGGAAGGAGAGAACAGGCTCCGACAAGTTGTCTTCTGACTTCCACATACGCGCCATAGCATTGTCATCACTTCTCTATGATAAATAAATAATAAATAAATATGAAAAATTATCAGAAGATGATTTTGGGTATTTGCAGGATTTCTTATGAATTCTAAATTTTAGGCCAAAGGGTTGGAGAGAAGTCTTAGTGGTTAAGGGAGCTTGCTGCTCTTTCAGATGTGTTGGGGTCAGTTCCCAGCATCCATGACGTGACTCACACTTCTAACAGCAGTTCCAGGGCATCTGATGATCTTTTCTGACCACCATGGACATCACACATGCATGGTATCCATACATACATTCAGGCACACACACATACACATACATTAAAGCAAATTTTTAAACAATAAATGTTAAGTAGGTCAAATATTGCTTTAAAATACAGTA
Source organism: Rhombomys opimus (assembly GCA_010120015.1). NCBI lineage: Eukaryota > Metazoa > Chordata > Mammalia > Rodentia > Muridae > Rhombomys > Rhombomys opimus. The sequence goes on along the minus strand of REGO01000215.1, from coordinate 1,157,263 downwards.
AGTTTTAGATGTGTTTGCACTGAATTGTTTTTGGTGTGGCTGAAAACAAAATTAAGGATGGAAAGATGGTTCATCAGGTAAAAGCATTTGCCACATGAGCCTGAGGGTCGGATCTTCAATACCCATGAAGAAGCTGGAAACAGCGGCACACGTCTGTAAAAACTTAGAGCTTCTGCAACAAGATGGGAGGTGGAGACAGGAGGACTCCTCAGAAGCTTCTGGAATAGCTAGCCTGGAGTTTGCAACCTACCAACAAACGAGGAGGGAGACCATTCCTCAAACAAGGCAGAACACATACATGGATATAAACACATACACACACTCGTGTACATGAACAAAATTAAATTTTTAAAAAATTAAATTAATGCCATGGCAAAAGATTCAGAAAAACATCCCAGAGATGATAGAAGTTTTTGAAATGAGTAAAGTGCTTGCTTTTCAAGCTCTGAGGACTTGGGTTTGACGCCCAGCAGCCACACCAAACAGAGACGAGTATAATGGTTTGTACTGGATTGTAACCGGGCTCCAGGAGGCCGGCATAGGCAGACCCATGGCACTCACTGGGGTTCGGCCTGGATTGTAACCCGGCTCCGGGAGGCCGGCATAGGCAGACCCATGGCACTCACTGGGGTTCGGCCTGGATTGTAACCCGGCTCCGGGAGGCCGGCATAGGCAGATCTATGGCACTCCACTGGGGTTCAGCCAGGATAGCCTGGGTGGTAAGCTCTAGGTCAATGAAGAATAAAGATATTGGCAGTTGTCTTCTGGCCTACATATATGTAAACACACCCACACACATGGGCACAAGCATACACACAGAACTGTTTGCAGGTTGGATTTGGCCATAGGCCATGCTTCTAACCATAACCGCTGCTCTAGAGCATAGAGGGCCAGTCTCTGCAAACACCATGGCCAGCAAAGTATCCATCCAGGGAGACAAGTCACTGGTGCTGGTTTAAACCTTGAGAGTCTGACTCCAAGTTCATTTTAGGCATATTTAAGCAGAGCACAGGTGGGGGGGGGCTTCCTGATGATAACTAACTCAATCCTACGTGCACAACGCAGCTTAAGACGTGACCACTGGAAACCCCTGTAAAACGCGAGTGACGTCATCCATAAAGATAGGTTCTATAGACTGACTGAGGAAACAGGCTGAAGATAAGCAAGCTCATGACGAGGGCCTGGGGGCTGGTGTGGCCTGGCCACAAAGGTCACCAGGATATTAGTCACATCCACTCCCAGCTTTCTGGGAGGAAAACAGATTGTACCTTCCTCCCTTTGAAGAGACGACCCTGAGTGTCCAACATTCCTGGCTTCCTTAGCGCCTGTCAGCACACAAGGACATACACGCCTCCTGCAGTCTAGAACACAATGTGAGATACAGATACATTTTCTCTTACAGTAACCCTCCCGCTGCAGTGCAGAAAACACAGGTGTGTGTGGCCACAGCCAGCTTTACATTTCCAACCAGGATCAATTGAAGGTAGATCGTGTGGTAATCAATGCATGAGAAGTGTTCAAGCACAAAAATATCTCTAGGTGACAAGGGAACCTCTAGCATTTGGGAAAACACTGTAGAGGGAAATAGCGGGTTTTCCTAGAAGCTTTGAGGGAACACTTGAGGTTTATGGTCATGGTTTTAAAATAAAACCAGTGATCTCTATTGTATGATTTTTTTTTCTCCTCTATTCCAATTGTTTGAGAAAATGGAACACGTTTACCTTCACCTGAGGTCAAGGTTATACCAGGTCAGCAAGATGGAGAGAAGAACAAGGAACTTTATTTGCAAGGGAGTCGTCATAATAATGGATATGGAACAGAAGTGGGATAGCAAAGGAAGTAAAGGTAGAAGAAAATGAGAGCATGTGAGAGTTAAAAGAGTAATACTGAAAGGATAGGATGAAAGAGTGAAAGGTACGAGGAGGTCGAAACCCAGCAGCAATGGGCAATTCTGGTAAATAATAGAGGACAGTAGGTGCTGGTCAGAGTGGGATGCTCGAAACCAGAGATGGTACAGTTCCTGGGCTAGGCTGTAACCATGGAAACGGGTAGCTCAGTTGAAAAATGGGAAAAAAAAATCATTGCTTCCAAAGAAGGTAATCAAAGAACTGAATGGCCAAGATGCTGGACAGGTCACCCAGCTGGATGTTGATGTCACCAAGGATGAGGCTAGAGAAAGACAGCCAGGAGCAAAAGTTCTCAATACATGTCACTGAGAAATCAGGACTGGTCTACGGAGTTGGCAGATTTTTCCCAGACAAAAGCCTAGCTCTTCTTCCTTACGGCTAAAGATAATAGATGGCTCAAAGAAAATGATGAAGAATGAAGCATCCTCTCGGCTTCACTAAGTTGGCAATCAGCAATTAACCCTTCACTGAAGACAGATCATAAATGACATCTGGCTCTTTCCTCACATACATGAAAAATACCCATAAGGTTAGGATATCTTATCATTTAAAAATATTTAGAAAGTCCTTAAATTTATTACTGGACTTGGAGGCCCTCAGATCACTAGAGGGCGCAGACTGTCTGGGTTCAAATTCTGATATTGCTAGTTCCTAGTGTTGGGATCTTGGGCAGATTCCCTTAATCTCTTCGAGCCTGTTTTGTTATCTGTGATCTGTTATTTGTTATCTGTTATCTGTGATGACCATCTGGGAGGTTGGTATAAGGATGATACTGTTTAACACGTGCAAGGTGCCAAGCCTGAAGAATACGGAACAAGGTTGGTGACTGACAGCTGTTGGCATTATTGTCCTGGGGCACAGAGTAAGGACTCCTCCCAATAAGGGCAGGAAAAGCAGAGCAAATTCTACCAGAACAACAACTTTGGAAGATTGTAGGTTTAAATTATTTTAACTAAATGCACAAGAATAAAATTTTAAAGCATTTGCTTTGTGAAAACAAGCTTTTCAGAAAGGAGTTGAGAACACCTCACTTCTAAGAGCAGCTGTCAAGCTGGTCATAGCTATACATGCATGTAACATGAAGACAGATGCATGTAACAGCATGTGGGAAATGGACTCATGCAGATCAAGACCACCCATGGCTACTTAGGGAATCTAAGGCTAGCCTCAGCTACATGAGGCCATGCCCCACAACAACATGAGAGTTAACAGTTAAAAGTATTTGCTGCTGTGCAAACCTGCTGACCCACGTTCAGGCCCCAGAATTAGGCAAAAATCCGGATGAGGCAGCAAGTGACATGGATCTATAATCCCAACACCCCTGCTGGTAGATGTGAGGCACGCCTGGGAGAAGCCTCTGGAGCTTGCTGGCCGGCTAACCTGTAGTACCCTGAGGAACAGAAACAAAAGAGTCCCTTCCTCACCAAGGCAGAAAGAGAACCCACTCCTAAAAGTTGTCCTTTGAACTCTGTATGCTTCCACAGCAGGCACGCACCCACATTAACACATACATACATACACACACACACCGAGGAAATAAGGGTTTTACATCTTTCTAATTTTTTAAATTAAAAATACAACCCCCTCTCCCCTCAGGGCTCTGCCGTCCTCACCTGGGGGAGCAGGTCCACCCTTAAAGTCTGGAGGTGGGGCAGCCCATAAGAATACATAAATACAAACCTCCAGGCTTCCTCTTCTTAAACCACGGAGATACACAGAATGCCTTTTAAAACCATATGCTTTCCTGAGCCAAAAGAAAATCTTGACCTAATTAACTATCTCATCATGTTTAAAGAGAGAATGAGGTCAGCATGGGACAAGTGGCCCCACAATGAAAGCTGGGGACAGGAGGCAGGGAAGGCCATGGACCCCAATCGCTAATGCTTTGTCCCTTTGGTAGTTTGTCATCCACAGCGGTAGGTAGGCATTTGTTTTGAATGGCCCAGGCTCTGCCCCCAACACAGCACCACGCAGCGCTTGTGGAGCTGGAGGGCTGCAAGAGCGTCACTCTCAACTCTGAACGACTGTGCTCGGGCGCACACTGCACACAGCGCCACTCTCAGTTTTGCTCTGAGAAGCTTCTCTTTCGGTGTTCAGGAGTTAAAACAGAACCTCAGTCAACTGCTGAGGGCTCCGCTCTAAACTGGACCGATGTTGCACTTCCTCCTTACGTCTCAGTGAGCATCTGGAAGAGGACAGAAAGAATCAGACGATGAGAGCTAGATGACGAGCAGAGGGAAGCAAAATACTGTCATCTGGGCATGATGTGGGGATTGCACTCATAAACTCCCCATGGCTGTTATCTTCGTCAGACCTGCCCTAGACCCATCTTGTCAGTGTCCAGCAAGGATGGGAGAGGGGCTCCCCAGGCGTCACCTCTAGGTGAGGAGCTGCTGGCACTTAAAGCTGCTGAGAGATGAAAGGGCCATTTTTCCTCAGGGGTGAGCTGCTGTTAAGATGGCCATGATCCAGTCAATACCACCACACCCTGCCCATGCTAGCACCCTTAATTAAACTCAGCGGATCATAAAAATAATACACGTACACACACAAACATGCATCCAGACCTATGAAAACAGGAGGGAGACATGCTAGGAAGAATAAGGGAGCCAGAGGAATGAGAGGGATAAAAGAAGGGTTGGGGGCGGAGTGCCAGGTGATGGTGGCACACCTTTAATCCCAGCCCCCAGGAGGTGGAGGAAGGCTGATCTCTGTGAGTTTGAGGCCAGCATGCTCTACAGAGAAAGTGTCAGGACAACCAGGGCTACACAGAGAAACCCTGTCTCAAAAAAAACAAAAACAAAGAAAGAAGGAAGGAAGGAAAGAAGGAAGGAAAAAGAAGAGGTTATGTAGGGTACAAGGGAGTTTATCTCGGGAGGCTGATATGGACAGACATCGTGGGAAAGCATAGTGGGGAGGGAGATGGGACAGAGAAAGAAGAAGAGAGAGGAGAGTGAGCTGGCTCCCTGCTGCCTTTATCTGGCGGTTGGCAGGTGATGACACCCAGGTCACCACACGTGTGCAGCAACTCTTTACCCGTCACTGCAACCACCACCCAGGACTTCTCTTGCCACCAAAGAGGCAGAGTTAGAAGTTCCTCAAGATATGAAGACAGCTGACACATTGATCAGAAAGCCAATGAGTTAAAAGGAACGTGGGAAGCATTTAACTCCGCCCTCTTGGCGTCAGACTATTGGGAAACAGTGAGATTTAGAAAGGAAAAATCAATACCTTATCGCAAAGTTGCTAAAGCATACTTCAAAGGAATTAAGTGATTTAAAAATATGATCAAGGAAGTTTTTTGTTTTGTTTATTTTTTAAGCAAAGACATTTTTTTAAAAATGGGTACAGACGTTCACAAATGCAGAGAGAGCACAGCTCAGGTAAGCTGGACCTAGCTGCTCACACAGGCAAGGTGAGCTTGGAGAAGAGGTAATGTTTAGGATTCTTTGAGAGGCAAAGGTGGATTGAGGCAAACCCAGCACAAATCAGGGTGTGATAAATTGTGCAAGCGCATTGGGATGCCCAGGTCAAGAGACAAACCAGCCAATGGTGGTATTTCTGACTTTCCAAGGTATTTTCAGAGTCTGGAAAATTGTTGCCTCTGGTGAATTCAGTTTCCAACATAATTTCTGTGTGGCAATTTAGCCCTGTTGGTAAAACCACTGACTCGAAAAAGATTTTTGCTCTTTTTGCCCATTCTGTGGCCATTTTGATTTTTATGTTACCAGTAATAGTTTGATGACAGGTTAGAAAATGACTTCCTAGGAAAGTGGATATTATACTCAAGCTTGTCAAAGACAGACAGAAAGAAGTGCTTCCCTCACTTCTATACTGGAGCCGCAGGACAGCCATTTGGACCTCCCATGAGCACACAAACCTCTGACTCAGTCCTTAGGTACCTAAGAGTTCACTCTCAGCCACAAAACAGGAAAAGCAGCTTAACTTACCCCAAGGCAAATGCATAAATCAGGCCCCAGGTTTATAGTTTCATTTTGACCACAGCCATAACATGGATAATTGGTTTGCTAGTCACAAAATGTAGTTAGATGTGACGTTGAAATCTGACCTTAGGGATGACTTTGAAATCTGACCTTAGGGATGTTGGCAAAAGTGACTTCCAAGCTGAGCCCAGAAAAACATTCCCTGTGGTTGTGGCTACCCCTCATTCCTGGTCTTCTTCACAGCTCTCGATTCCTCCAGAGCCTCCAGACTGACGTCACAAGCTAGACACTTGTACACACATATCCCAGACAAGTGGATGTTATAAGAATATTTCTATTCTATCAAGCTGCTGAGCTGTGGCTGTTAGAGCAGCTAGCACAGTCTTCGCTATAAGGTTTTCAGTCATTTAAAACGAAGAAAACGAAGGCACATGAGACGGCTCAGTAAAGGTGCAAGCTGCTAAGTGTGAGGACACGAGCTCATCCCCAGAATTCAAATGGTAAAAGGAGAAAAATGACGCCCACAGTTTGTCTTCTGACCTCCACATTCATTGCATAGCAAATGTGCACACACCCACTCACACGAAAGGTTACTCGAAAGGGGGAGAAAAAGGAAGAGGAAGGAAGAAAGGAAGGAAAGAGGGAAGGAAAGAAGGAAGGAAAAAGGAAGGAAAGGGAAAAAGAAAAGCAATAAAATAGCTACTAGGAGTTGGAGAAACGGCCCAATGGTTAAGAACTCTGGCTACAGCTGGGCAGAGGTGGGGAACACCTTTAATCCCAGCACTTGGGAGGCAGAGACAGGTGGATCCCTGAGTTCAAGGCCATGTGGTGTGCAGAGTGAGTTCCAGGACAGCTAGGGCTGCCCGGAGAGAAACCCTGTCTCTAAAAACAAACAAACAAACAAACAAACAAACAAACAACAGAAAGGAAGGCACCCTGGAGGCTGCTGCGGTGGACCTGGGTTCAGTTCGCAGCAAGCACGTGGCAGCCGGTGACTCTGTAACTCCAGTTCCAGGGTGTCTGACCCTCCTTCCGGCCTCTGCAGGCACTGCGCACACATGCTACAGATACCTGCAGGGAAGGCCTCGTGTGCGTAAAATAATACAGTTTTTAAAAAGAGATACCGAGCTCCCTATCACCTGCAGGTGCATTTCTTGAGGCTGAAGATGCATTTGTCGACTGAGTGCGAAAGCACTATCGTCTGCCTTGACCCTTTAAGGAAGGAAGTAACAGGAATTAGGTCCATTATCACATAGTACTAGAACTGTTTCATTAATGGTTACTATTGATTTAGCATTGTACCTAATTTATAAACTAAATTTGATCACAGGTAGGTATGTAATGTAGTGCATTTAGAATGGGTTCCTAGTGGTGGTGGTGGCACCTGCCCTTAATCCCAGCACTATGGAGGCAGAGGGAGGTGGTCTCTGTAAATTCAAGGTCAGTGTGGCCCACAGAGGGAGTTCCAGGACAGCCAGGACTACACCGAGAAACCCTGTCTGTCTAGAATGGATTCCAAACATCCTGTTTCCAGAAATGTTTTAGAGTCCCAGTGGGACTGTTTCATGTTACCAAGGAAATTGAGGTTCCCTTTGAAAGGGCTCTTAGACTCACTAAAAAAAAAAAAAAAAAAAAAAAAAAAAAAAAAAAAAAAAAAAATTAAGAACAGATTCAGAAGAAAGCTTAAGGAAATTTTTATTACAGTTTAAAAGAAAATCCCAGGGCAGGCAAGCTATAAATCTTAGCAACTACCTCAAAGAGGAAGATGGGAAAGAAGAGAGAAAATCATGCTGCGTAGTTAAGTTGACATGTTCAGCAATGGAGGCAAGCCACATGGCAAGAAGAGTGGGGCAACAGGCTTTAGGGAAAGCGTGAGGAACTCCAAAGTGCTGAATAAAGCATGGTTAGAAAAGAGAAAGAAGAAAGGGAAAAGTAATGCTTTCCGGACTCATTGAGAAAAGTGGGCTGGCTTAGGAAGCGGAATAGCTATGGTTTCATACGGGATCACGCAGGAGTCATGAATTCTGAGAAGGAAAAGTACATTATCTCAATAAAGGCATAGATATTCCTCCCATCTTTTTAGCATGGTGACAGATGAACCCACCTTCCTAAGGGTGATCTCTTGGCCAGGAGATTGACCAGCCCACCTGGATTAATTCTTTTTACAGTTATTAAGTTAATTATTTACTTTACATCCCAATTGCTGCTTCCTTTCTCTCCTCCCAGTCCCTTCATCTCACCTTACCTTCCCAACCCAACCACCCATCCTCCCCTTCTCCTCAGAAAATGGGAAGCCTCCCATGGCTGTCAACCAGCCTTGACAATCAACTTGCAATAAGATTAGGAAAATCTTCTATTGAGGCTAGACAAGGGAGCCTAGTTACAGGAAAGAGAGCGGGGGGCTGGAGGGGGGAAGAGATGGAGATGGGAACAACAGGGATGAGGAGGAGAAAGAGAGAAAGTACTGGGAGAGAGAACTGGATGGGAGGAGCATCTTAGAATGGCAGAAGCCTAGGACAATAGAAACTCCAGGAATCTATGAGGGTGACCCTAGCTGAGATTCCTAGCAATGGGGGATATGGAGCCTGAACCAGCCATTTCCTGTAATCAGGCAAGACTTCTAATGAAGGGATTGGGACACCAACCCAGTCAGGAAACACACCCACAACTTGTCCTCCCTACAAGGTGTGCAGGGGTAAAAGATGGAGCAGAAATTGAAGGAAAAGCCAAGCAATGAGTGACCCAGCTTGAGACCCATGTCATGAGAGCGAGCCCACCCCTGACACTGCTAATGATGTTCTTCCATACTTGCAGACAGGAGCCTCGCATAACTGTCATCAGAGAGGCTTCACCCAGCAACTGATGGAAACTGAGGCAGAGACGCACAGCCAAACAGTAACTGTAACGGGGAAACCTGTGGAAGAGAGGAAGGATTAAAGGAAACAGAGTGGTCAAGGACACCATAAGGAAACCTACAGAATCAACTAACCTAGGCCCATAGGGGCTCACAGAGACTGAACTGCCAACCAGAGTGTGTGCATGGGACAGCCTCAGTCCTCTGCACATCTGTGCAGCAGTTGTGCGGCTGGGTCTTGGTGTGGGGCTCCTCAAGCAGAAGCAGGGGACTCATTCTTAAGGGAGAAGGCAAGGGCATGTCTCCACCATTCTTCTGGCTGGGGGGGGGGGATCTTGGAAGGTATGTTCCCTGGATAAGGGGGCCTACTATAAGTGAAACAATGTTCAACTTCCTTGAGGAAATCTTATGCACTTTTAGTGTAAATTTGATTTCCTTGCTAAAAGCCAAAACAAAACATTTCAATAATGAGTATAACGAAGATTCTAAGTAGAGGGACACGCATAAATTACCAATTACCGTGTTGCCGTCTGCCCAGTTTGCTACGAACCAGAGTAAGGTATGAAGTCAACCACTTCACAGGTAAAGTGAACCACACCAACCATTGCATCAATCTCGCAGGAGTTTTTATGACGAAAAATGATACAGAATTTCTTCCATTAAAAGCCGACTTCCAAGCAAAATGGATAAATAGTATTGTCCTGCTTGGTGCATGACAAAAATCAATCAATCAATCACCACAACCACACAGAAGCAACTGGACACTAAAATTACAGGCAGAGCTAAAAGTGAGTTTAGTATTTATGTACAAAGGACAGTAAGTCCGAACAGAACAAGAGACTGTGTAATCTTTCCGAAAGGGCATTGTTAACTAGCAGTGGGTGGGGCTTCAGTCTCTGCCCAAGTCAGCACCCATCTTGAGAATGATCAAATTTATTTTCCACGCCAAGATTCTGCCTGAGAATCAAAGGAAAGAAACAGACTAGAGTCTCCTTCACATTTAATTTTAAATAATTTATCCATAATGTTGTTAAAGACAAGGCCAGAATTGGGATCACTTATTTATATGGGCAAAATTTTAGATTTCACCGAGAGAGCAGAACAGACTTGGTCAGCATCCCTTTGGTTAGAGGAGTGAGCCAGATCATGTTTTTCGAATCACTTCCATCTGTCCGTCCCTCCCAGTCATTTCCTTCTTCTTCCCCACTGGCTTCCAGCTGCGTGTGGCCTAAAGCACGACACTTGTCTTTTCACGGTGGGAGTCGCCCATGGTGGGGCTCTCTGCACTGAAGCTCTCAGAGAGGGATTTTCATCCCATGTGGTGCTCGGCTCATTGTAAAACAGTCATGGATTCGGACGTGCCCCGTGATGCTGACCACGCCATGACCAAGAAGCAGCCTCCGCCTGTCTACCATCGATCTTGACAGTGGAACTCATGAGGCAGATGTACTCGAAACTCACAGGACAGCTTACATTCAGAGCTCTGCCTCGCGGCGCCACCCTGTCTACCTACTCATTTAAAATAATCTCTCGGCTACAGATATTGATAGATGAAGTAACTTGCAAAGATAAACGGAGTTTTGGATTCCAGCAGGTTGAAGTTTAAATCTTGATTCGCTGACTCTGGATAACCTGTGCCAGGCACTTGAAATCCTGTGGACTGGTGCTCAGCATCCCAGCCCTTGGACGCTGTGCCTGGAGGATGGTCACAAGTCTGATGTCCACCCAGGCTATACAATGTGTCCCAGGCCATCCTGAGCTGCAGTGGAAGACCTGGCCTCAAAGCAACAACTCTCTTGCCACCTGGTGCCGGTGTATGCAAAATGCAGTTTGCCAGAGCTATCTGGAGTATCGTGTTCTGCCGCATTCTGAGTGAGGGGTTTAATATCACGCCTGGAGTGGGGTATTTCACATACAGTGCCCACACGGATTAGAATGCGCTTTTGTGGCTACGGTGAGGGAAGTCAGAAGATACATGAAGTACACGCTTGTGAATTTTGGCTCGGGCTCCAGATATTCTAAATAGAAAACTCATTCCATTTGGGTGTTTTCCGTTTTTTGTTTTTCTTGTTCCTTTAATTTTTTTTTTTTTTTTTTTTTTTTTTTTTTTTTTTTTTTTTTTTTTTTTTTTTTTTTTTTTTTT
>REGO01000215.1:1103793-1146140 GCA_010120015.1 Rhombomys opimus | reverse complement strand
ACACAGAGAGTTCCAGGCCATTCAAGGCTACACGGAAAGACCCTGTGTCCAAAAAAAAGAAAGAAAGAAAGAAAAAGAAAAAAGACTATATTTATACATCATACATAAGAATCTTTTATTTGTTTTAAGGATTCATTTGAGGGCACTGAGGAAAGCATTTATACTAAGTGAGATTCAAGACAGGAAGAAAAAGTGCCGTCTCCACGCCTGGAAGGAGGAGGGTCAGGGGTGTGGTGCAATGTCACAGTATGTGCCCTGTAAGAGCAGAAGGTTCTAACCCAAGCACCGAAACAAATAAACAAACAAACTTTTTTAAAAAGCCAGCTGTTTCTTTCAACAACTTCACGAAAAGGGAAAAAAAAGGAAGTGGGGAGAAAAAAAAAGGGAAAAAATAAAACTGAATACTTTTAGCTGTTTGTGTAGACTAGTTAGGACTCCTCCAAGCAAAATGTGTAAAAGCTTTCAATCAACTGAAAAATGGCCCCACGGCCCGGCACGGTGGCCCACGCCTGTAACCCCAGCACCCAGGGAAGCAGAGACAGGAGGATCTCTGTGAGTTTGAGGCCAGCCTGGTCTACAGAGTGAGTCCAGGTCAGGGCTCCACAGAGAGACACTGACTCGGGGGTCCATGCGGGGGCGGGGAGGAACAGCCCTGTGGTTCTGATGGACCGTTGTGAGGAGTCAGCACTGAAGGCTGGGTGATGCATCTGTCGTCTAACGGTGACATGGGCACTGCTAACGCTGAGAGCTGTGCCTTGCACTCAGAGGGGAAGGAAATACGACATCTTAATTAGATAGCTTTAGTAACCCCACCGCCATCCTTCTTGTATCCTCCCTACTGACCCTATTGAACACCAATGTAGGAGTCCCTGAGTCCCAATTTATGTCTTTGTTTTGTTTTGTTTCTTTGAGACAGGGTTTCCCTGTGTAGCCTTGGCTGTCCTGAAACTCCCTATGTAGACCAGGCTGGCCTTGAACTGAGATCCACCTCCCTCTGTCTCTGGAATGCTAGAGCTGAAGTCAGGTACCACCACTGCCCAGCTCAATCTGTGTCTTTTTAAATGAAGGTAGACCAAAGTCCACTCCAGTGTGTGTGTGTGTGTGTGTGTGTGTGTGTGTGTGTGTGTGTGTGTGTTTAATCACTTGTTACATCATAATTAATAAATTAGGGGCAATTTACAGTATTCTTCCTCTCCTTGAGTTTGCTATGTGTAACAATCAAGCAAAGGGGGGTGGGGGGGATGAGAAGCTTCTTTTTCACAGAAAGTTTTTCTACAATGTGTCTTTTCCTTTTTTTTGCACCATTCTCCTTTTTTTCCTCTTCCTTAATTTTATTTTCCAGTTTGCCTAATGACAAATCATTGTAACATGTTGCTGCAAGAAATCTATTGCAGGAATCAAGCTCCAAAATGGACAAGGACTTGCACCTCCATATCGTACTTGAGTTGATCATCATGGCAGAAGCCTAGCTCCACTGTAGTCATTTTCAAGTCGAAAGCACAAGAATTCTTGCAGTCAAAATGAAAATCCCAGCTTTTCTAGATGAAACCTCTGTGCGCAGCCCAGCCGCTCACTCAGCTGTGCTAAGGGATCTCCCCCTTGTGCCTAAATTTTGTATTGAATTTCAGCAGAGCTAAAAGCACCAGGGACACAGGCCGTGGCTGTCTCAGGAAATGTGCAAGTTCTTTGGCCAACCTGTCAGAAGTATCTGCGGTGTGAACTAGTTTCCTTGTTCAGCTCTTAAAAAGTCTAAAAACCAGACTGAGATAACATCCAAGAAACTGAGCAAGGAAATGTGATGCATCAAAGAGCAAACGCAGAAAGAAGAGAGCAAAATGAATGGTAGTCTCTGACGTGACTCCCCAGTGTAGGCTGAGGGTCCCTAGCCATGGAAGTTCCCTGAATGTAGGTTACAAAGGCAGAAAAAATCAGCTCTCATGGAATATTCTGGTGACCATGAAGGTATACTTTTCTGTTTTCATAGCTTCCCTAATATAATCTGGCATTGGGACTTATGTAGCCCAAATAGAGTAGAAAGAATATCAGTTTCACAGGATTTCCTGAGATTACGACTTGGGCCACACAGTTAAGAGGAAACGGTGTCATGCCTTAAATGTACCCCTTTCAAAATGTAGGTGTTGAACTAATAGCCAATAGGATCTATTAGGAGTTGAGGGCTGCCGGGCAGAGTGGCACAGACCCTGAACCTCAGCACTCAGGAGGTAGATGCTGATGGATCTCTGTGAGTCTGAGGCCAGCCTGGTCTACCTAGTGAGTACTAGCATAGCCAGAGCTACAGAGTGAGACCCTGTCTCAGAAAAAAATACTAAGAGAGTTGAATACTAATAAACAAGTGGGGGGAAATGCTCAACATTCCTAATAGCCAACTTATGGGTTCAGACTAACTACGCACAAACAGATGAATGGATGAAGAAAACATGGCTACCACACACTGGAGTGTTATTCCACTGTGAGGAAGAACATGGTTGTAAAGATAATCATATCGAGCAAGATAATCCAGATTCCGAGTGATCGTGGTTAATAACATAACAAACAATTATATGAGAGCAGAAGAGGGCCTGCTCTGGGGGTGTCTCTGTCATACACAGGATCGGCTTTCAGGTCGTGCTTAGCTTGAAATCACCCCATTTTCTAGAGCTACGGTCTTGACCTGAGTCATACCATTTTGAACCTGAATGTTAAGAAAGAATGACCACGGTCCATCCATCTTGTTCAATGGCTCAGATAGCCACTGTGTGCCAGCACAGGAGGCACAGCAGATAATTTTAAAGTGACACCTAACAGTGTATGGGATTACAGGAGCGGTTCAGGCACAGTTCCACAGACGGTGGAGCCCTCTACCTGAGACCACATAAGGAGTACTCTGAGGCTGAAAGGTGGCTGCAGTTGACCTGGAGCTACTGTGTATTCAAAAGTTAAATGCTTGTCTCCCACCCCCCAGCAAGATCCTTACTTACAAATTCTCATATATCCAAAATGATGTTGTGTAAACTTCACCTCCCAAATTATCCATGATTGGCTAAATAAATTCTCCTGCAGCCTAGACTAGGCAGAAGATAGTGGGAGCCAAGGTTTGAGGGCTTGGGGCTGGCAGAGAGACCGTGAGGAGGAGAGAGGAAGGAGGGAGAAGGAGCAGGTCACCATGGGTTAGTGTGAACTAGAAGCACGTGGCCGGGAGGAGCTTGCTCCCGGTGGACAGAAGCAGCCCAGATGGAAAACATGTTTATGGGGTTTAGGCTGGGAGGCAGACAAGACAGCTTAGAGTTAATATCTGCTGTCCCAGTGCATTAAAGCTATCAAAAATCTAACAGGTTTCTGTGTTTGTTTATTTAAATAATAGTGGGTTAAGGAATAACTGCTGCTACATCATTATATGAATCAATATTAAATATTAATAATCATTCAACACTCGCCCCAAGCGCTCGGCCAGGAAAAGCTGTCCCACCATGAGGGACTCCAGCCACCACACACAGGCTCCTTAACATCCAGCCTGTTTCCAGCTGACCCATGAAATGGCTGGTCCCCAGAGCCTGCCTCTCACATCCCTTCACCTGAACAGTTTTGGGTCTACAGCTCCTAAGGCCTTTTCTGAGGCTATGATAAAACACTGACCAAAAACATCTTGGAGAGGAAACAGTTTGTATGGATTGCAAGCACAGCCCATCAAGGCAGAGCCCAGACAGGAACCTGGAGGCAGGAACTGAAGCAGAAACCACGGAGAAATGCGGTTTCCTGTCTCCTCAGATGCAATCAGCTTGCTTTCCTTTATAACTCAGAACTAGCTGCCAAGGGGTGGCCCCGCCCACAATGGTCTGGCCTCCCATCTGAGTCATTAATCACAACACCCTGCAGACATGTCCACAGGCTAGCCTGATAAAGGCAAGCTCTCCACTGAGGTTCTCTTCCCAGCTGTCCAGCCGGCAACCAAGATTGGCCATGACAAGTCTACCCCTCGGCAGACTGACACACAAACACATCAATGTTAAGTCAGAGTCTTTCTTTGTTCCCCAGACCTCATGTAAATAGCACAATATAAACTGCAGTCTAACCTTTAAAAGTCCCAGCATCATTGGAAATAATTTTAAGCTTTTTGATTTGTTTTGGTCTGTTTGTTTTTTCATGAGACAGGGTCTCTCTACGTAGCCCTGCTTGTCCTGGGACTCATTATGTAGACCAAGCTAGCCTTGAACTCACAGAGATCCAATTTCCTCTGCCTCCCAATTGCAAGAATTAAAAGTGTGTGTGACTATGCCTGGTTTGTTTGTTTGTTTGTTTGTTTGTTCATTCATTTGTTTGTTTTAGCTTTTAAAGTCCAATGTCTGTTTTTGAAATCCAAAGTCTCTTAGTGTGGGCTCTTATTAAAAACAAACAAACCCAAACAAAAATGTTTCACCCCAAGAAGAAACCCAGGGCATAAAATCAATCACTTTTAAGCAAAACCAAAGTCCAGTGTGCTTATAAATGTGCCTCGGTGTCTAACAGCTGGGCTTCTGGACCTAGGCTCCAGAGGGTTCCGCAGGACTCGGTTAATCTAGTCAGCCAAGCCAAGCTGGCTTCATGCCACACTTGCCACTGTCCTTGGTGGCTATCCCAGGGTCCTAATGTCCCCAATGTGCTGGTGTCTCCACTGTAATTGAGGCTAAGCCTTCAGCTGTGGCCCCCTTCTCTCTGCAGGGACCCTGTCATGTGGTGCCAAGCCTCAGCTGCTCTCGATGACGTCTTCCATCCTGGGGTCTCCACTGTTGCTGAGGCTGTATCTTCACCTCCCAGAGCCAAGCCTCAGCTCTCTCCATGATGCTTTCTTTCATGCCTTCAAAACCAGCACCACCTCGGAGGCGCTTGGACACTAGCAAGTCTGACTGCCAGGACAAGGCTCAGCCTTGGCCCCTTCTGGACCACAGCTTTGGTGAACTGACCCTGAAGAAATCTTTCCCATATTTCACCTCAACGATGCTGGTCTCTTACTAGTAGCAGCTCATTTTTCAGTCCCAGCTGACCAGCATCCATCGTCCCAAGCTTCTCTGTAACGTCACAAGCCAGGCTCCCATGGGCTTTTTCTGAACATTCTTACCTTCAGGGTTCCCACTCCAGTGGGAACCAGTGCTCCAGTGCTCCAGTGCTCCAGCTCTGAGCACTTCCACCCCAACATTCCAAAGGCTTCTACCATACACCCCACCCCTTCGAGCCAACAAGGTCAGGTCCACCTCAGCAAGGCCCCACATTCCTGGTAGCAATTTCTGTCCAGTTGGGTCAACTAACTCTTCCTTGCTCCTTAAATCTGAAACTTGGAGACTTCAGGAGTTTCTGAACTATAGAAAATCTACAATCCTTAGGCGGTCTCTCTCTCTTGCTCGCTCACCTACTCGTTCTATGTGTGTCCCCCATCTACAGGTCAATCTGATGTGTGTGTGTATGTGTATAATAGAAGACAAACTCAGTACTCAAGACAATGAAGCAAGAGGATTGTGAGTCTGAGGCCATAGCCTGAGCTACATGGCTACTGCCAAGACAACCTGAGCTATATAACCCTTTTCCAAAAAAACATTAAAACAAAAGTAAAAAGGATAACCTGGAGAATGGCAGAAAATACTTACCAATCTTTTATCTGGTAAGAGACTTTTGTGGCCCAATTGTTTTATTGGGACAGGGTCTCACTATGTAGCCAAGGTTGGCCTGGACCTCCACCTATACTCCAGGCTCACCTCAAACTTATGAGCCAAAGAAGTTACAGAAATGGCCAGTAAGCTCACAGTTTGCCCACAGCCCAGCACCATGGATACAATCAAAAGCATCAACAGTGCTGAGTGCTGACAAGGATGTGGGGGCAACGGGAGCCCTGATCACTGCTGAAGGGTCTATGAAGCAGTGAGAACAGTGGAGAAAGTTTTGCCATCAATCAAAACACTCAAGCCACTGTATGACCCAGCACTTTCACTCCAGTGAATCACCAGTATCTGTCCATCAGTAGTCAGCAACAGCATTCCTGTGTGAGAAAATGGGAACTCTGGGCCAGCCCAGCACTTGGAAGGTAGAGGCCCAGAGAGAACTAATTTACATCATTGGCTGCATAGCAAGTTCAAGGCCAACTTGGGCAATATAAGACCCTATCTCAAAACAAACACATTAAAACAAGGGAGAAAAAAGAGAAAGAACACTGACAAATAAAATGTATATGATCTATATAATGGAGTACTAGTCAGCCGTCAAAAGGGCTGATGACTTGCTACAACTTACGGTCCTTTAAAAGAAGTTAATCACAAAAAGCCATGCACTCTATTGTCTATTAATAGTAAATGCCCAGAAGATGTAATTAAATACATAGAAGCAAAAAGGTTAGTCGTTATCAGTGGTACTGGTTTAAGGGTGACAAATACTCTGCAGTCAGTTATAAAGATGACTGCACAAGGCTGTGAGCGTAAACTACCGTGCACCTCAAGGAAGTCATACTGGATTATGTCAGCAATGAAATCAAGGGGTGAATGGGCAGATCTGCACACACCTGTGGTCCCAGCACCTGGAAGGCTGAGGCCGGAGCGTTGAGATCAGCCTATATTACAGGCAAGTTCTAGATCTAGCCAGGAATGGTGGCACACACCTTTAATCCCAACACTGGGAAGGCAGAGGCAGGTGGATCTGAGTTTGAGGCCAGCCTGGTCTAAAGTGAGTTCCAGGACAACCAGGGTTACACAGAGAGACCCTGTCCCCAACAAACAAACAATTAAAACTAACGGTTAAGCATGTCCTCCTCCTAAACATCCATGGCCTCTCCCCGATGGCCCTTTTTCTTACTCCGACTTGCTTTGCTCTCCCTTGCAGGGGGTGACGCTGACCACTTTCAAAAACGCCACAATGCCCTGTTCTTAATAAAGCACACAGCAAAAACAGGGGGATGCCAGAGCAGCGTCCTGCTGCGTGTGTCCTGATAGCTCGGGTCTCCAGGAAGCCAGGCCACACACCTATGTTCTGGACGTCCGGTTCTGCTCACAGGCTGCTGCACATGTCAGTGACTTGATGCTTAAAACGCATGTGAGCATGGAAGCAGCACATCCGAGATGGCTTTAAACACACTGAACAAGAGCAGGTTCAATCTCACTGACACCACACTATCTCACAGCAACTAGGCAACTACTCCTCTTCACTTGTCCCAAAAGAAAACAAGAACCAGAGAGATTTCTCAGTAAAATCCATTTTATTATTCCAGTACAAGAAAACATTTCCAGGTTTATTTGTTTTGAAACAAAGTAAGGTGGATTTGCAGACTACGGTGCCTGAGGTGAGGAGCTAGCTCCGCCTGGCAGTATCAGAGACAATGCCTAACAGCCTTTTCTGTCTAGCATACTCTTCTGCTGCTGCGGACGGTGCCTGTGTCCATCTGGGCACCACTGTGGTGGTGGCTTCAGCATGGAAACGGAAAGGAGGATGGAAAAGCCACTACGGTTGTATTTAGTCAGACACATTTTTTTCACGATGTTCAGTTTGTGCTTTGACCCACTTCACAGGTCAATCAAAACACAAATCCATGCAAGAAAACAGGCTCTTAAAACTCAGATGTGTGTGTTGGGGGGGGGGGACGACACTTAGATTCGTGCAAAAGAGAGCAGGCTGTGGTTCAGGTCTGAGGTAATTTTGTCTCTGTGTGTTCAAGCATCCCAGACACGCCTCCCTGCACAGTGGTTACAAGGCATGTGCTCACTGCGCCACTAATTCAGGAGACAAAACTAAGTTAAATACTACTTAGGCTCCTTATAATATTAAATGATCTGTTTAAGAAAAAAAAAGTAAAACCCCAGGATTAAATCATAAAAAAGCAGAATTCCCTTACATTTTGCATTCTTCTCAATTAAAAATGAGTTCATTAAAACCACTTGGAAGTATGCACTTGGAAGAGTGACTAATGTTCCAACAGAAGTTAGCTTAAAACCCATCTTGAAAAACACTGCAGTGGGGATATTGTTCCAAGGAAGCGTCTTCTACAGTATGTAAGGAAGCATAGGAGCTGAGAAATGGGGCTTCCCATGCTGACAAGAAGCCAGGACTAAATCCATGTGCTGCTTTTCTGGCGCTGAAGGGAGATTCTCAGAACTTTTATGCATCCAGGAATTCCTGAGCAGAGTCAAAGTGGACCATCAAACTGAAAGATTCCATACTCGCCAGTGGTCAGCCAGTGCGGGTCTGAGGCTGTGAGCTGCTCGGCCTGCCCAGGCTGCAGACCAACCTGAAGCTCACACTTTAAAGTTCTTATGCTACACAGAGGTGCAGGGTGGAAGCCACTCAGGGCCTGATGGAATGGACAGGTAAACTCCCATTTTCTGTCACTCATCAGCTTCCTGTAATTCAAATCCCCCTTGAATAAAATAAGGCATGCTTTCTGAAGTTCTGCATACAAGTCAGGGGCAACCTGGAGCATCGCACAGTACGGGTGAGGCAGAGTCCAGAACCTATGGTTGTGGTAAACCCACCTGCCCATCTTAACATAGTTTTCCCAGGCAGCTCCACAGGCAGAGGTAGACTTCTGATTACTGCTCTTCGCATGTTCAACTGTCCAATTAAAGTCCCGCACAGTAACGTCAGACACGAACCATGGGATAGTTTTTCCGTGAAAATGAATCTCAGTAGCTAACTCGGAGAATAACAAGAAGTCTGCAAATACTAAATCTGTAACAAGCTCAAACCCAGAATTATCCAGAACAATATCTACTCTAACTCCGGATGGCTTTCCTGTTTTCTTGCATTTAATGAGCAATGCCCAAAGAAATTCTGTATCATTTATCAAAATGAATGGCTTTAGGCCTTCCAAAGAATTTATTACATTGGTCTTCTGAGAACTACTTTCTCCACCTGATAGAGACAGATCACACTTATTCCCCCAGAGGGAAATCTGGAAAAAAGAAAAAAAAAGTCATTACTCTTTGACATAACCAACAGAAATGCTACTGTATAAGAAAGCACCCAAAATATTCATAATATTTCTATAAATTCTTCAAGTGTCCAGGGAATCTACATTTCCTCTAACAGCACAGAATGTATTCACATGACACTATTTACTAAGGTAAAACAATTACCTTAGTAATTGTTCTGGTGACGATATAAACAGTAGAGCACCTACATTACTAATGGAGAAACACAGATGTTAAGACACTGCCACATGCTGTTAAGAGAGAGGAACTCAAATAATTGGAAACTAAGAGAAAAAGCCAAGTTCCTGTACTCTCCACATCGCCAAATCACCGTTTCTTTGTTCTGATCATACAACCATAGGAGGAAGACGTGGCCGTCTGAGGCCTGTTTTTTTTGTTAGCTAATAGAAATTGGACACAGAGACTTTGCAAAACCTAATGACAAGATGATTCACAGGCCCAATGTGGCCATTTGTTTACCTAGCTGCACACTGAAGCAATGCTCAATGCTATTTTCCAGGAAATGATATGTAAGTCTGTTTTTTAAGCTACCAAATTCCACATCCAGGATTGCAGGCTTGGAGTTGGACCTGTGTCCAAACTCCAGCATCTTCTATCACACATCACCAACAATTAAGGTACCTAAGGCTCAGATTCTGCAACCAAAATGAGAACAGTGCCCTCTGCCCTGAGGACGGACCTAACAGGTATCACAGCACCCCAAAGTTAGGGCTAGGGCATTCAGTAAGGCAGCTGGGATGGAGCCAGGACCCCAGCACTGGCCTGGCATGTTCAAGGGCCTGAGCTCAACCCCGGCATCACCACGAAAAAGCATGGGCCACATGGTGCCTGTAACAAGCACCAGCTCTAGGGGTTAGAAGCAAAGTCACCAAAGACAACATGGAAACGCACAAGTTTCCAGTAACACTTGGTTTAAGAAATCACTCAAGGGGCTGCAGGAGTGGCACAGCAGCTAAGAGCACTGGCTACCCAATCATGAGGAGCCAAGTGCAATTCTCAGCACTCACACACAAGTCCAGAGTCCCCAAACACCTGACCCCAGCTCTGAGCAATCTGATGCCTTTTCTGTCTTCCAGGCACACACATATGTACTCATCCACACACACATATATGTTCATTCATTCACACACACATATTCACTCACCCATTCAAACACATACACACTCACTCATTCAGCATACATATATACTCAACATTTACATACAAACACATTCACCCATTCAAACACATACACACATACACACACAACACACACACACACACACACACACACACACACACACACACACACACACAAAGCATTACCCAGAGACTCTACTCTCACTTGTATGTATTTTTTCTGAAATGGGTTTTAACTACACAGTCCTGGCTGGCCTTGAACTCACGAAGATCTTCCCGCCTCTGCCTTCAAAGGCTGGGAATAAAGGTGTGTACTACCATGCCCAGCTATCACTTCTAAAATTAGAAAAATGCTTAGGTATGGTGGCATTTGGCTATATTCCCAGCTACTTAAGAGGAGGCTCAAGCAAAAGGAATGTCTACACCATGGGGTCCAAGGCCAGCCTGAACAGCATTTAAGGCCCTGTCTCAAAAAGTAACCTAAAATTAGGATGGCCTATCTTCAACCAAGAGCATCATTGTTTTTAAAAAAGATCAACCAACTGTTTTGTTTTTTTTTTTTTTTTTAAAGGCATAAAGCTTAAATAAAACCTAAAGTGGGGCTGGCAAGATGGCCCAGCATTTGCCACCGAGCCTGATGACATGGTTTAGTCGTAACAGCCCTACAAAGAGCCAATCCAGCCTGCAGTTTTTCTCTGCCTTCCACAAGCCCCACAAATAAATGTACAAATCCAAAGTACATTTTTCCAAGTCACCGTTTCCTGCAGCTTTAAGGACCACATGTACCGTGCATACGTGACACTATCTCCAGTGACATGGTGTCTTTGGTCCTGAAGATGACCTCCACCCCATCCCAGGTCACCATCTATATCCCTCAGTATCACAAGTGCTAGGCTGGGAGTGGTGACTCACACCTGCAATCCCAGCACGTGAGAGGCTGAGGCAGCCACAGAGCTACAGGTTTTGAAAACAGATGGCTGTTCTCTTGTGACAAGAAGACAACTCTGGCCTTCTCTGTGAGGGAGCAGGAGCAGTGTGGACAGTGGATGGCTGACTCCTTCCCCTTTAGGATTTGGTCTACTTACCGGACACAGGGCACCGGTGAAGAGAGTGAGTTGTGAGGAGTAATGAGCTAGCATGCAGAGCTCTCTGTCTCTTTAAACCTCAGGCTAATAAAGAGGACAATCCAGAGAGATGAAACACAAAAAGTGGCCAGAAAGGAATCCTAACACAGGAGTTACTTGATGTTCAAGTATCTGCATAAACTAATGTAAACTTGTATGAACTAATGCTCACGGCACCGTTTGCAGACTGAACGTAAAAACTGTTCGGATGAGGACCATTCACCTGCAGAAGTTTAAGGAACTCGTCCTTCAGCTGGTTTTCACCGAGGTCCTTGGCTGATCTCAACTGCTGCAAGTACTCACACAGGGCATTGATGGACTCCTGGGACTCAAGGAAGTTCGCGTTTTTGCTTTCTTGAAATACGTCAAAGTCATGGATTGGTGGGCTAAGGAAAGAGAAAAACGTAAGTGAAGCATTTCTGTGAGTCCTTACCTTTCACAACAAGAAACAACGGCAAGAAGCCCTTGCTTGGGTGACCGCAACTCCCTAACGGGAAGAAAGCACTGCCGTATCAGGAACTGCCACAGCTCAGTCACACAGACAGCGCTCTGGGCCAGGAATGGCTGGTGGCGCACTCCTTTAATCCTGGTGTGCCCCAGGCAAAGGCAGGTGGCTCATCTCTGTGAGTTCAGGGCTAGCCTGGTGAGCATTCTAGGCCAACCAAGGGTCCACACTGAGACCCTACCTCAAAGAACAAAGCAAAAACTGAAATGCAAATAAATTATTTTACTAGAACTAGCTAGTAATTACTGTGACTGTGTCCATAATCATTTACCCACCGGAGACAAATAGGAGCGGGAAGAGAGACTACAAGGTAAGTACTTTAGTTCAGCATCCTCGCATGCCCTATGTGGGGGCCCTGACACAGGGCTTGAGAACACAGCCCCTGAGCACCATCGATCACCAAGGGAGCTGCAGCTGGAGGGGACTCCAGGAAATCTGTCACCACTCTTGTAAAATCTAGCAGAATGGCAACAGGTCATTTATGCACAGATTTGAATTGTGTCAAATTTTACTTCCACGTGACTTCTGACCTAAGGTGAGGTTTGTGTTACGGCTCTATCATCTTCATGAGAAGTTACATGAGAAAATATCTAACAAGATGTAAATGCTAATAGGACAGCCATTAGGCAATCAGAAAGATATCCTGATTAACTGATGTTTGCAATTAGCCACATTATTCATAGGCCATCCATGTAAGGATAAGGACACTGTAGGACCAACCATGTAATGAGTTTTGTTTGATTCTGTTTTTGAGACAGGTTCTCACTCTGTAGTCCAGGCTGGCTTTGATCTCATGGCAATCCTCCTGCCTCAACTTTCAGAGTACTGGAATTATAGGCATAAGCCATGGCACTAGGCAAGATTCTTTAATATTTATTATTTTATGTGTATATGTATAAGTGCCTGAGTATACATATGGACACTGCATATGTACAGGAACCCACAGAGCTCACAAGAGGCACTGGATCCACAGGAACTGGAGATACAGAGGGTCGTGGGCATGTGGGTGAAACTGGAACCTGAACTGAGATTCCCTGCAAGAGCAGCCAAGTGCTCTTAACCTCAGCCATTTCTGCAGCCCAAGACTGTTTTGATTAAATGACATACCAGGTGTTGGCTGCTCCTTCTGAGCAGCAGTGTGTGTGGGAAGCCACACCTCTACTCCAAGGGCTCTGTCATTGCCAAAGCACTTTGCAGCTCCTCTTTGGGAACTTTCTTCAGAACCTGTGGCATATTATTAAACACCCTGTCAGTGACCATATTGCTCTCCTGGGAACAGGCAGAAGTCACTCAGAAATGCCAGCAGACTAAACCACAATCAAGCTGAGTAAAAATGTTTTGAGGAGTGACTCAAAATTAACAAACTTAATTTCCCTTTTTGAGGACTGGAAATGGGCTTGGAAATAAATTCCAAAGAATTCAAACATTTTTAGCAATAACAGTATTATTGAAATCAGTCAGTTGCTCAAGGTGATTTAAAAGGACAGAGGTCATTTGGATGAACAAGTTCAAAAGTGGGGGTGGTAAGCAAGAGTCCACAGAACCCGTGAGGCCTGTTCTGTGGGACCCACAAGCCTAAAATGATTAACAGTTAAGCAGAAGAGAAGCGGTGGGGCATGGTGGCCTATGCCTACAGAGGCTGCAACAGGAGGATTTTCCTGAATTGAACCTGGAATCCATAGGAATTCTAGGCCACCAAAGAGAGGAAGGACCAGAGGAAGGGAGGGACAGAGGGAGAGAGAAGGAGGGGAAGAACAGGGTGTGTGGCGTACTCTGTCCCATACGGTATTGGAAGCTTGGTGTCCATAACCTAAGTTGTACCGGAACACATGCTGACATGCATGCTATGGCTGCCACCACATCATGGTGGCGAAATTGTGTGGCTTTGACAGAGGTGATTTGGCCCACAAAGCTAAAATATAACCTAGTTCTCTATTAAAATGTCTGACAACCCATGTTCATTAATTGTTATTCATTGAAGCCACAGCTCATGTATGAACATGAATGTTTGCTTATGCTTAAGAGAGCAAATATCACATAGATGTGAACAGTTTCTCATTTTAGAGCATTCACTACTTCAGAATCTAATGAAGCTGTCTATGGGCATATGCTCTGAGCCAATGATACACACTAAATTGTTCCCAACAAACTGGGCTCGGTGATGCAGGCCTGTAATCCCAGCACTGTGGGAATCTGAAGCAGGTGGATCTCTGTGAGTTTGAGGCCAGCCTGGTCTACCAGGACAGTCAAGCCTACACAGAGAAACCCTATCTCAATAAACAACAACAAAAAGTTATTCCCAACAGGAACACACATATATGATCACCATGTTAGAGTGTCAGAACTGGGTGGATGAAATGGGGCTCAGTGGCTAAGAGCATGGTTGCTCTCCCAGAGGACCCAGGTTCAGTTCCGAGCACCCACATGGCAGCTCTAACCACCCGGAGCTCCAGGTCTAGAGGTCTCTTCGGGCCTCTGTGGTACTAGCCACCCCAGTGGTGCACAGACACACACGAGGACAAAACATGCGTACACACAAAATAAAATAAATCTTCAAAGAAAGAAAGAAGCCATATCCAGTGTTTGCAGCCCCATTCTTCATAAACCCACAGTGGAACGACCCAGCTGTGAGCACGCAGTTTGAGTGCCAGGTCGCACGCTCACCATGCGCAGCTCACCGCCAGTGTGGACGGCTGAGGATGCTGTCCCACCAACACAGCAGTGAATAGTGGAAGAGGCCTGCATGAGCCCTCCCAGACCGTCTCACAGTGTGGTGGCGCACACCCGTCACTCCGGCACTCGGAGGCCGAGACAGCGCTGTGGCTGCGAAGCCAGCCTGGGCTATGTGAGTTCAAGGACATCGAAACCACGTCTCAGGATGAAATAAGATATCCATATAACCAATCAACCAATCAATAGCTTCAAAGCAGGCAAAACAAAACAAAACACCTGACCCAGGTGGTTGTCCCCAAAAGGGAAACACAGTTCCAGCATATACCTGTTTAGGAAAAACAGTAAATTTTTTTTTAAATATAAATGAAGTCAGAAAAGAGAATCCTATCCTTAAAGTTCTATTACTTCCTAAAACAATTTCATTTTATAGTTAGTGTTGACTTGACCCATTCATTTCTTTCTTCCTTCTTTTCTTTCCTTCACCAGGGTCTCACAGCCAAGGTGAGCCTGAACTCGCTCTAACCCAGGCTGTCCACAGACATGCACTCTCCACGCCTTAGTTTCCCAAGAGCTACAATTACAGGCATGAGCTCTGGCCAATTTCTTTAAATCATCCTCTTACATCAAGCCTGTATTTTTGGGACTAAAAGAACAGTTCCCGTCACCTCTTCTTTACACTGTACACCAGATGCAACATCAGCCTTTCTTAAGAAATTAGCAGAATAAATGGTCGGATTTTTTTTAGAGTATATGACACTTACATTTTTTTCTAATCTAGCAAAGACAAACACAGGGCGGGAGAAGTACAGACGCCGAGAGCACTTCCTGCTCTTCCAGGACCAGGTTTGTCAGCACACAGGTCAGGTGACGTACGAGCTCCTGTATCGCCAGTTCCATGGAACCTGACATCCGCCAGCCTCCGCTGGCACCTGCACACAGCGCACCTGTGCACACACACACTAATAGTGCAAATATACACACATACTCATGCAAGCAGTACTCACACATACACACTCAAGTAGTGCATGGACACACACATACACATAAGTAGTGACTACACACATACACACGAAAGTAATGCACACACCAGTAGTGCACATATACACACATGCAAGTAGTGCACACACACAAAAGCAGCACACGCACATACACACAAGTAGCGCACATAATCAAACATACATATGCAAGTAGTGTCTGCAAATACACAAACAAGCAGTGCAGACACACACCTGCAGGGAGTGCACACGTACACACACAAGTAGTGTGAACATGTAGACACAGAGTACATATAAACACACACAAACCTTTAGAACTAAACAAAAGTAGAAGAAAGACTGAGACAGTAGGCAACAGGAGTCCCTTTCGGATGATTCCTTCACAGAACGAATCCTGACACTGCTTGTGAGCTCACCTGCGAGACAAACCCTGAACATGCCTGTGGGAGGAGATCAGGCAGAGACCATCCTAAATGTGGCAGGCGCCTCCCCCAGGCCACACAGAAAGGAGAGCGAGTTGAAGCCAGCTCTCCCGCTCTGCCCTGCTGTGGTGTGAGTGGCTGCCACACCCCCACTCAGCCACCACGCTCTTGTTCTGGGGCCAAAGTCACCCTCGCTGAGTTGCTTCCAGCCGAGCGCTGAGCAGTGAGGACAGCAAGCAGGCACACTTGTGTTATAAAGCAGTGGCTTTCCTGTTCCTTTGTTCATTTGCTTTTCTTGGTTTATCAAGACAGGTTTCTCTGTGTAGCCTTGGCTTCCCGGACTCACTTTGTAGACCAGGCTGGCCTTGAACTCACAGAGATCCACCTGCCTCTGCCCCTCAAGTGTTGTAGTTAAAGGTGTGTGCCATGACACCCAGCTCCATCTTAAATTCTTTATGTGATCATTTCAAATTAACATTTTTTATTCAGTAAGCACAATTCATTTTTACTGTGGAAGTCTTTTTGTAAGAATTTTTAAGGCTGGGTGAGAAAGTTTAAGAAAAGAACTGGTGTCTGTAAGCTGTCCTCGGACCTCCATGCGCATGCACAACAGGTGCACACATACACACACCCCTTAGTACAGTCATATTATTCAATCATTTGTGGAAATGTCCAACAGTATTGTTACTATTTGCTGAACGATTCTTTTCTTTAATTACATTTATTTATTTAGGAGGGGCACACATGACATGGTATGCCTAGAAAAGTCGGGGCAAAGATTCGGGTCTCTCCTTCCATTTTGGCAGCAAGCCCCTTACCTGCTACGCCATCTTGCCGGCGCCTGGTGAACTACTGAAAAATACCTGTCAACTGCATGAGCACTTGCTACCTGTGGCCGTACACTTGCCTCTGGATGAGGGCTTCATGGATCCTCCGGTACATGTAGCACTCCACAAACAGCCAGGGCGAGAAGAACCAGCGCGGCGCCTCGCCGCTGTCGGTCAGCAGACTGCGCTGATACTCCAGGTACTGATTCCAGATGTCAACGTCGTCGCCTTTATCAACCAGGGGAATGATGGGCTTATCTGTCTGCATCTCATTCCGCAATTTAGAAAGAAGAGAGATGGCTTTCTTTTCAGCTTCAACGCCTTCCTGTGAAAGGACAAAAAGAGAGCTTTGCTGTGTTTGTGGGTGCACACTCGCACGCATACTCCTTCAGGGGAGCATACCATTGTAGACCTAAAGGGAAGAAAGAGAAACAGTATTTTAAGCCCAAATCTTGCCTTTTGTATGATCGCACAGGCATTCCACCCTTGGCATGCCCTAACAACCTTTCTTTCTTGTTTCCTAAGATCCGGCCTCTGCATTTTCAGGGGGCTGGCCGAAGCAGGGGAGAGGGTCCCACCAGCAGGCCCTGTCCCTTTCCCACTTGCACACCCTTCCAGTGACATGAAAAGAAGCCTGCACTCCCCCAGTTCCTCCTGGCAGCTCTCAGTCTAGCAGTCCCAGGCCAGTGACAGGTGCCCCAGCCCGTCATCAGAGAGGAGACACACCATGCCATCACAGCACAGCGCCTAACTCACACCAGCAAAACGCATGCCTCGTGAAAACAGAGCCGAAGCAGGGAGGGCCGTGCTCCTGTAACCCAGCACCCGTGAGGCTGCCACACCAGATCAAAGCACCAGCACCAGCTTGGGCGGTGTGGAGTGAGGCCAGCCTGGGCTTATGTGGAGGAGCTCATCAGGCTCGACCGAGGGTTTCTAGAGTCCTGTCGGAGAAGGCCCTCTCGTGTTTCAATTCCATCACCTTGCCAGTCTAGCCTCGCTCTCCCCTTCTGCCTGGAACAGAACCCAGGACTTTATGCATGCCTGGCAGGCGCTCAACCACGGTACTCCCACACCCAGATGAACCCGAGAGTCCGTGTGTGTGTGTGTGTGTGTGTGTGTGTGTGTGTGTGTGTGTTCATGTGTGTGCATGCGCATGCGATACTGAGACTGAACCCAGGCTGGCTCTACTAAGCACATGGCCACCCAAAGCTGGAGGTGCAGAGTTTTGCAGACGCCAGGCTTGCTATGTAGCTGCTGGGATCCAGACTCTGGTCTTCATGCTTCTGGAGCAAGTGCTCACAGCAGCGAGCCATCTCTCCAGCGCGTCCTCCCACACTGAAGAGAAGCTTACCCTCTGAAATCTCTACTCTAAGGTCTTTAATTGGAGTTATGATTTAAGGAGAAGTTATAATTGAGATTTTGTTTGTCTGGTCTCACTGTGTAGCGCTGGCTGACCTGGATTCACAATGTGGCCCAGACTACCCTGAACTCACTGAGCTCTACCTGCCTCTGCCTCTCAAGCATGGAGATTGAAGACATGCACCACCACACTTGGGCCCCAGTTAAGATTTGTGTAGGTTGTAAGTATAACAGCCAAGAATTAATGTTTGTGTCAATGCCTGTTTCTTACCTAGTTTCCCTCCGGTTCAAACACTGAGTCCTGTGTGTACCAGATGCTGCGTTCAGAGGCAGAGACCGGTAAATAAGGCCTGGTGCCACCCCTAAGAGACTAGACATCTATCCAATCAGGTAGGCTACGGGCATGGGCTTTTGAGAACCACGTGGGGACATGGTTCCCTTGAGGACATGGTTTTGCTCATAGAGCCAAAGGAGAGAGGCTAAGAGCATGGGAGCCCTGAAAAGGTGACACTACACTTACTCAGGCAAGTGTTTTAAGAACGTCCTGGCAACACAGTGAAATGGGACAGGGCTGCAGACAAGAGGCTGAGCTTTCTCAAGCTTGGCCAGCGTGGCCACCTGCTCACGATGAGCACAAAGGCTGAAGCTACACGCCAAGATCTGACCTGCTACTGCACTCATAGTCACTCCAGTTACATGCACATCCATCAAAATGAAGCTGCACATATGCCATAAAACACTGCAACATTCTTCAGTCCAATGTCAGTGTCCAAGATGAGCTAGATTTCAACAATAAAGAGCAACAGACAGTGGGGTAGGGTGCTGTAAGCCTCTGACCCTAGCCCGGAAACAGAGGCAGAAGGATCTATTTAATTTAGGCCAGCCTAAATTAAATAGCGGCAAGAGGGGAGAAAAAAAGCAAAAGATGATTCTGTATTATAGCAAAGTCTGTTTAGAAAGAGTACAATACCAAGGCTGGGCCGGTGGCGCAGGTGCTCAGAGCACTTACTGCTCTTGCTCAGGACCTGGTTTGCTTTCCTCATCCATAAGCAACCATCTGTAACTCCAGTTCCTGGGGATCCGATGCCCTTTTCTGACCTCCACATCCATTGCATGTATGTGGCACACAGACATAGACAGAGATCAAACACCCATACACATAAATGATTTTTTTTTTTTTTCAAAAGAAAGAAATATAATTCTATACACTCAAAACACCCACTTGCAGCCTTGCTCCATTTTAGTCTGGCAGTGGTGGCACACACCTTTAGTCCCAGTGCTTGGGAGGCAGAGGCAGGGAGATCGCTGTGAGGACAGCCAGGCTACACAGAGAAACCCTACCTTGAAAACACACACACAGAGACCCATTAACCACTGCTGTAAATCTTTGCTGCCAACATGTTCAAGAACTGTCTGGGACCTGGCATGCATCTCAGTTGGTAAAGTTCATGCCTACCATGCAGAAGGCCTAGGTGAAAATGAGAGGAGAGAAGAAGGGAGGGAAAGGAAAAGAAGGGCAGGGCAGGGCAGGGCCTTGTGTTCACTCCACAACAGTATATAATCTGTATGTGCTGGCCCACACCTCTAACCCAAGCATTCAAGATCTTTATAGACTCTGAAACCTTCTTTCAAAAGAGAAGACCAGGAGGGAGGAAAAGACAGACGGTACGGTGTGATGTGCACAGCCCAAAGATGACTGGATTCACAGCTTTAAGGGCTGCCATCGGCAATCACGCAATTACTTAGATCCCTCCCCGACCCCATCGATTAAACCGACAAGGTGATTTTTAAAGTCTTCTTCAGCCCCAACCAGCAAATCTTTCACGTATTTAATGACGCTGCGAGTTCTGCACTTGTCGAGTTCTGCACTTGTGGGGCTCAAGATCCCAAATTAGTAATCCAAGTGCTGTGACAAAGGTAGGTCTGAAACCTAAAAAGCTCTTCAGAGAACCCAACATCATAATTTACAACAGAAAACAAGACAAGAGGACCGGTGAGGCTTTGTCAGGCTGAGCTGTTAGCAGACAGCACTTTCAAACCAGAGGCTGCCGTCTGCCTCAACACACAGAAAAGCCAGTAGGCATTCATACCTGACATCAATCTTTACATGAGAGCTGAGAGTAAATATTGTTACTCTATAAATATTGTTATTCTCGTGAAGAACAAACACACAATTAAAGCCAGGACATAATTCTTACCTCTCCATGTTTTTCAAAAAATTCACTTTTATGGCGATGCAAAGTATCAATGGCCTTGGTTAAGATCTGTGGTGTTCTGTCCTTGATGGTAAGATATGCAAATGACCTAGGAAAGTCACACGGGAGGCCTCATCAGTAGCTGTAACCACTAGAATACATGCCCAATTTCAGTCTCTGCAACCCCTCATTTGGATTCAAATTCCTTTGCATGCTGCTGTTAAAAGCAAACCAGTTTTATTGGCTTTCTAAAGAGATATGGACTGGGAACGTAGCTCTGTTGGTAGAGCACTCAACTGCATGATGAAGCTGCAGCAGGGTAAAACAGAGTGGCAGAGTTTTCATTTTTCCTAAGAAAATAAATATATCACCAGGTGGTGGTAGTACATACCGTGAATCCCAGCACTCAGGAGGCAGGCTGATCTCTGTGAGCTCAAGACCAGCCTGGTCTACAGAATGAGTTCCAGGACAGCCAGGGCTACACAGAGAAACCCTGTCTGTAATCCTAGCAGAAAGACAGAGGTAGG
Source organism: Rhombomys opimus (assembly GCA_010120015.1). Lineage (NCBI taxonomy): Eukaryota > Metazoa > Chordata > Mammalia > Rodentia > Muridae > Rhombomys > Rhombomys opimus. The sequence continues at coordinate 1,125,455 of REGO01000215.1, read as the reverse complement.
AGGGTCAGTAGCTTAAGGCCATTCTGGGATATATAAGATCCTTCTGGAAGGGAGGATGAAAGGAAGGAAGGAAGGAAAGAAAAAAGGGAAGAAGGCAGGCAGGCAGAAAATAAGACAGAAAGATACAAGAAAATTTGAAGATCTAATGTCGTGGCAGCTAAGCAGACTATAACACTAAGTTCTGCCCAGAACTCTAGTCAATTACTTTATTTTCTAGTCTATTCATTTTTCCCCCTAAATCAGAAACTACTTCAACAATGTAGTGATCTCGGAAAAGGACTGGTCGAACAGGCTCGGGTCCCAGGTCTCTCACAAAGAGATTTTATCCGCTTAGAAAGATGAAAAAGGAACCTCAAAGCAGTTTTGATTTGCATTTCCCTGATGCGTGTGAGGTTGTGTACAGGTCCTGCTGGGGCCAGGGGCCATGGATGCCCTAGAGCTAGAGTTACAGGTGGCTGTGAGCCACCAGAGCTTGGCTATGGGAACAAACTGTAGGTCCTGGGCAAGAGCAGGCCTCTCCCCTGACGGCTGAGTCCTGTCTGGCTCCTGAGACATTTCCTTTTTCACAAAGTGGACAGTGCTAAGCTGATCAGTTTCTCTGCCCAAATCATCTCTCCTGAATTTATTACATTTCTACAAACCCAAACGCCTAATCCAACTTTTAAACTAGTGGGCTCCACTGAACATTTCTTCAGAAGGCTTCCTTGAATGGGAGCTATAAAACAAAACAAAACAACACTGCTCAAGCACATTTGGGCTCTGTGAGACTCTGAGGCTTTGAACCTGCTTTCAACTCTAGATTTAGAACTGAGTGCTTACCAATCAGTAACACTGTCAAAGGAGAGAGGCTAGATCAACACCTGAATTTTCTAAGGCGGCAGAAATAGAAAGTAAGATGACTGGGAAGGGTTGTTCTGTTGCTCAGCCACCCCACCAGCCCTGTCCTGCAAGGCCCTGGTTTGATCCCAGGTTAGGATGAGGCCAGGAGGCTCCTATAGGCCAGATTGCCAAATGCAGCTTAATTCTGGAGGCTTGGACATGGTACTTACGGCCAGGCAAGGCCACACCTAAGCATCCTGAAACAATTCCAAGGACTGGTGAGATGGCTCAGCAGGGCAAGGCACTTGCCACCAAGTTTGTCCACCTGAGCTTGATTCTCCAGAGCCCACATAGGAGGAGAAAGGGGACGCTAGACAAGTTGTCCTGACCCCCCCCACTGGGTGATGTCATACCTGAATGCCACCCTCCCCACACACAAAACCGATTCTTTTTAGAAAGAAAGCATTTAAAATAGGAATTTGGAGCCTGGTGTGGCAGCTCAACTCTATAATGCCGTCACTTGAGGAGGCAGGAGTTCAAGGTCGTCCATCCTCTACTATTTAATTCAAAAGCTGTGTCAAAAAAAAAAAAAAAAAAAGAAAAGAGAAGACTGGCTATTTAACCAATGCAAATGAATACTGGATTGTTTTTGCTCTTACAGCTATATCTTCAAAGCCAAGCACACTGTAACTCATCTTTACCCACAGGTTTGCTTTCCCGGGGACACTGGGCCAGTTTAAGAGCATTGCAAATGGAAAATTCCAGCAGTCAACAACGTGTACGTTTTACGTAATTTTAATTACGATATATAATAATTGCTGTTTTGGTGAGAAGTATGTAAGCTCGGGAACCTCTAAATGAGAATCACAGGCGTCCACTAGTGAAGTACTTCTAACGGTATTTATTTTGGGGGCCAGAGGGACGCCTCGTGGGTAAAGGCTTAAGCTTAGATCTAGCCGCCTGAGTTCTCTTTGAACTCTGAGAAGTGAAAGAAGAAAACCAACCCCTCAGAGCTGTGGTCGGACCTCTCTATCGCGAATAATGGCATGTGCGCACGCACAAACAAAATGAAGACTTAAAAAATTTTTTTTGTAAGAGTATCAGTTTGGCCCATACCAGAAATACACACATCTCAGTGGGTATGAGTCCTAATTTTTAGCTCCCGCAGCGCTTTTCCTCCTCGCTTGTTAGAGACGAGCTTTACTGTGTCCCAGGATGGGCTCGAACCCACCAGTAGCGCAAGCGGGCCTTAACTGGCAGCAAGCCTCCTGCCCCAGCTTCTCATGCGCTGGGTCTTCGTTACAGCAACGACGAAGCTCTACAGGGCGCGGATCTAGGTCCGGATGCCGACTAACGGGCCCGCTCCTTCCTACCCAGGGCGGGACTCGAACTCTCCGCCTCGGAGTCGGGCACCCCCGCCCGCCCACAGCTTCTCCAACCAATCTGGCTTTTCCTCGGAAGCGCTTAAGAGAAAATGCGAGACGCACCCCACATCCTGAGCAGTGAGAAACCCGGGGGGCTCAGCCATCACGCCGGCGCCACGAGCCACGAGCCGCCGCCGCCGCTCGGAACTCAACGGTCGCGGCCGAGGCGCCCGGAAAGGGAGCTTTGGGGCTTTAAAAAAAAAAAAAAGCCGCTTTTGAATTAAAAAACTTTATTTGGAGTCCCGGCCCGGGGCAGCGCGTCGGAAGCGAGGGCCTTCCGGCCGCGCGAGCGGAAGCCCGTGGAGGACCGGAGGCTCGGGGCGGCCCAGCGGAAGAGGGACGCGGGGGCGGTCACGTGGTCGCGCGGTCACGTGCCCCGCCCTCGGCCGGCGCTCGCAGTGCGCCTGCGCCGCAGCGGGGGCGGGGGCCGGCGCGTGTTTCCGCAGAGGCTCCTGCAGCGGGCGGGCGCGCGCGTCTCCGCGGTCCTCCTCTCCGCGCACAGGTCAGTGCTTCGCGCCACCCCAGCCGGAGAGGCTGCCGAGGAGGTGTGGGCTTCGGCTGGGGCCGCGGGTGATGGCCGGGGGGCCGAGGCGCCGGGGACAAACTCTCCCGAGCCCTCGCAGGGCATAGTGGGGCTGCCCAGGTGCACGAAATCGCTTTGGAATTGGAAGACTTGCTCCCCAGGGTCTGCGCCTTTCGCCCGTCGAATCCAACCCGGCCGCCGCCGCTTTTTAAATGGATGGTGTTCTGAATCTCATACATCTATACTGTGTGTTTTGATCATGCCCACCACCACCGCAGCCCTCCCTCAAACGCCTTAGGCCTGACTCCTCCAGTGATGTCTTTCATATAAAACACTGAGTGTCGCTAGCCAGTGCTCTTCTTAGGCACACGTCTGTATTATTCTGGAAGAGAAGTCCCCAAGAACACTACTTGCCTTGTGTTTTGTTTAAAAATTTTGATTGATGCCTATTTCCTAGGACACTACTATGACACAAGGAACAGATACAGAAACTTGTTTTGAGAAGAGACAAAAATCTTTATTACTTTATGACATCATTGTTGCTATGCAATATGCATTACATTGATTTGCCACATTTACTGATTGCAACTCCCAGTATAAGGGACATTTGAACATTTTCAGCTGGATTAGGAACTAGCATAATGCCTGGCACATGATAAGGCCATAAACATTGCATGAATTAGTAAATTAAAAATACAAAATACGTATGTGATATGAAGTCATTGAGGAAGACATGAGCAAGGATCTGAAGGAGGCAAGGGGCTGGGAAGCCTTACAAGTCCTTGGGAGGAGAGCATGAGGATAGGTAAGTGCAAAGACGTAGAGATGCCTGGGGGGGGGGGGGCTTGGAGCAGAAATAAGCAAAGGAGGGAGCCAGGGAGCTATTGGGAATGCCACGGTGGTTTAGAAGGTTGGGAAAATAAAAGCTGTCAAGGCCGGGCATCTTAGTAAGGTCTCAACTTTGCTGTAGTCCATCGTGAAGAATACTGGAGGCTGGGGACAGAAGCAGGGGACCGGTGTGCCAGTGACCCTCCTTGTGACAAGCTGCCTGAGGCAGCTGCAGCTCAGCTTCCTGCAGCTGAGGGGAGGAAGGGTTTGCTACTCGATAGGGTCTGTCATGGCAGATTAGGCATGGTGGCAGGAATGGGTCTCGTTATGAGGCAAGCTGGCACCCCAACCTATAGCACAGTACTATCCACACTTCAGGTGGGTTCATTGAACCTCAGCTAACCTACTCTAGAAAGTCTGTCACAGGCATAGGGGTCAGTCTCCACGGGTTATTCCACATCTAGTTAGGTAAAGATCAGCCTTCTTAAACAGGTAAAGGGCTGTTTATTGTAATGGTCGGTAGGAAAGACAGAAACTTGGGCCCTGTGGTAGAATTCGGGTGAGTACAGGTCAGCAAAGGCCAGTGGGATTTACTGATTGACTATGGTGACTGAAGAGAACAGTTAAAGTGAATTCTAGGTTGAGGGTGAGTGTAAGCAAATATGAGCATGTGGTTGGCACTTGGACTGGGAATGTGTGGCTGCAGTGGTTTTGTGGAGAGTTCAGGCGCTCAGTTTTGAGCATGTTACATTTCTGGTGCCGAGAGTGATTTAAAGATAATATGTGTCTCTCATCAGTGATGAAGTATGAAACCGTGGGGTTAGGTAAGGTCACCAAGAGATGGATCAGACGGAGAAAGGGCCCAGAGACTGCATACTGATAGATCAGATTCTTGAGTGGATGAGGAACTAGCAAAAAAGACAGGAGGAGGCTCTTATTCCCAGCACTTGGGAGACAGAGGCATGTGAATCTCTGAGTGTGAGGCAGCTTGATCTACAAATCGAGTTCTGGGACAGCCAGGGCTATAACAAAAATTAAGTTAAAAAAGAATGAGATGGGAGGAGGAAAATGGCCCGTGTGATAATTCTAAAAGCTAAATGAAAAGGTGCTTCAAGGAGAGGGAAAGTGTGTTAAAGATGATCTAGTGACCTCTTCTGACCTCCATGGGCACCAGGCATGCATAGAATGAACAGATACATGCAGGCAAACTTAGGCCCATAAACTTATAAAAGATTTAAGAGGGTGGATTGGTCAATGGTCGTAGAAACGATGGGTGCAGGCTGCTGATGGCTGAGGGTTCATCTTGTAGAACTTTTGGTTTCAGTTTTGTTGGTGAAGGAGGAAACGAGGTCATTGTTGAGAATGAGAAACTAGGAGGAGGCTTGGCTGTTCCAGGAGAAGAGGACTCAGGAGAATAGAGCAGGGATATGGCCCTGAACAATGTAGAAGACCCATGGGAAGACCGTGGCCCTGGTAGAGTGGGATAGGAGACGGCTGGCTGTCTGCAGTCACGGGGAGCTGCAAGAATGTAGGCACAAATTAAGTGAAGTGAATCGCACTCAGTTAGGATTGAGGTTATGGCACATGGCTGCGGAAGAGGGAGGGATGCAGGGAGCGACTATAGTAGAAGACATGGACCATTAGCTGGGTGTGAAGGAAGTTGGGGAGGAAAGACTGGAAAGTGTTGGTCCTGCTGAGGTGCAAGAATTGTTATCTTTGGGTAATAGAAGGAATGGTCGGGAAAGATGGGAGTAACAAGGGCTGGAGAGATGGCTCAGAGGTTAAGAGCACTGGCTGCTCTTCCAGAGGTCCTGAGTTCAATTCCCAGTGACCACATGGTGGCTCACAATCATCTATAACGGGATCTTTGATGCTCTGTTCTGTCATGCACATGTACATGCAGCTAAAGCCCTCAAGTTCACAAATAAATATATTTTTTAAAAGATGGGAGTAACAGGTGTAAAATCGGGAACATGTGCCAAACTTACAGGACACATCAGGGGATCTTAAGCTTTCTAGATGCTGCCCTGAAAAAAGTGGGTAGAATTAACTTCAGTAACTTTAACCCCTTCTTACATGGGGTGTACAGGTAACTAAGACCGTGGTAAGAACATAGCCCTTGAAATAGGGAGAGCTTGGGTGGCTTTGTTTTGCTGTGTTTTAGAGGTGTGTGAGGGGGAGTTCACAGATACGCACCCAACATGTGGAAGCCAGTCAGAGGGCAGTCACGGAACCAGTGCTCTCTACCATGTGGCTTCGGGGGAACTGAACTTAGACCACCAGGCTTAGCAGGCAAGTTGACCCACTGAGCCTTCTCTGCAGCCCCGAGCCACAATCAGCATTTAGAATGTGGAAGATATTGAAACATCATGTTTGAGTCCTCCTTGGCTCCTCCTTCACATCACTGGCAGAGACATGTTTCTAAGACATGCGCCTGGTCATGTGAGTGTCTTATTTCAGGGACCTGGCTTCTGAAACTGTGGGACCTGAAGGATCATTTACTGTGTCTTTTTGTATCTGGCCGCTTTTTAACATTATCTCCTGCAGCTCACCTCTCCCTCTGCTGAAGTTGCTGCCTGTTGGTTAGATAAATAACACTGTGTACCTGGCCTGTGTGTTTTGATGATCTCGCTGTCCTCTCGCAGACTGTCTCAGATGTCGCCTCTGGGCGCACCACACTCCCTGCTCTGGGCGCTCTCTTGTCAAGGCTGCATAGCGTTTTGTATGTTGTATCCTGTCCCTTTGGCCGATCTGTCAGTTATGAAGTCTCTGATTGATGCTCGTATCTTTGGCACCTATTTTTTGTTTGTTTTGTTTTTTGAGACAGGGTTTCTCTGTGTAGACTTGGCTGTCCTGGACTAACTTTGTAGACCAGGCTGGCCTCAAACCCACAGGGATCCACCTGCCTCCGCCTCCCTGACTGCTGGGATTACAGGCATGTGCTACCATACCCAGCCTGGCACCTACTTTTTAAGAATTGTTATTACCGCTTACTATAGGCTTGCTTTTAAAAGAATGTGCTATTTTATATTATAAGTAGAAGGAGGAATCACACATAACAGCCCATTTCCTCAAGGCTGTCTAATAGACCTGACCCTGCTCCTATGCCTAGCCCCAGACTGAAAGTACCTTCCCCCTTGAAAGATGGGAGTCATTTCAGTCTTCTGGGAGCCATTCCTGTAGAACGAGTGAGCTCTTTCTGTTTGCTGGGTGTCTTGTACTCAGCTCTATCGTGTGCTCCCTCCCATGGCGTTGTGATGAACAGGAGGAGATAAGATATGAGGAAAGAGGTACTTGGCTTTGGATGCACCTGTGTTCTCAGCTAGTTGATGTTTTCATTAAAAAGGTTGATAAAGGAATGTGTAAGTACAGATTGGTGTGTGTGTATGTATATATATTCTTTTTGTTGGTATTTCTTTAGTTGGTTGGGTTTTTTGATGGTTTTAAAATTTTTATTTTATGTGAATTGGTATTTGTATGTCTCTGTGAGGGTGTTGAGCCCCTGAAATTGGAGTTACAGACAGTTGTGAGCTGCCGTGTGGGTGCTGGGAATTGAACCCCTCTGGAAGGGCAGCCAGTGCTCTTAGCCACTGAGCCCCCTCTCTAGCCCCAGTTCACTTTGTTTTAGAGAGGGTCTCCACATGTGTCGCTTACTGGCTTGAACTCACTATGTAGAGTAGGCTAGTCTTGAACTCACCTGCCTCTGCCTCCTAAGTTCTGGGACTACAAATGTGGACCATCACAGCTGTAGATAGATAGATAGATAGATAGATAGATAGATAGATAGATAGATAGATAGATAGATAGATATCTTTGATATATATCAAATATTGACGTTTGAGATAAATATTTTTTATATTCTTGTCTTTAAATATTTGATATTCTTGCAAAGTGATAAAGAGGTTCCATCATCTTTTTTTTCTTTTAGCGTCTTTGTTATTGAGAGTAGATTTATAATTTTATAATCTTCCAGAAAGAGGCCAACTAATGACTAAATGGAAAAAATGACAGTGCGTGTGTATGTGTTTGCAGGACTGGAAAAACAAGGGCCTTATTTATCCTAAATAAGTATTCTGCCACTAATGTATAAATGAGTATATATGTATGTATATTCATAGGTAGATAGAAAGGATTAGGTTATGATATTCTGTTTTATGAATTTTTTATGAGTATTTCGTTGCCATGAATGTTTGTGCACCGCATACATGTAAGAAGAAGGTATCAGATTCCCTGAAACTGGAGTTACAGGCCGTTGTAAGCTACCATATAGGTGCCGGAAATAAAATCTGGGTCCTCAGCAAGAACAAGTGCTGGACCTGGTGTGTGTTGCACAAGACTATAGTGCCAGCACCCAGGAGGCAGAGGCAGGCAGATCTTTATGAGTTTGAGGCCAGCCTGGTCTGTATAGTGAGTTCCAGGCCAGCCAGGGCTGCATAGTGTGAGACTGTGTCTCAGGAAACAAACAGAAAAGAACAAGCTAGTGCTCTTAGCTGCTGAGCCATCTCTCCAGCCCATGTTGCCCAGATTTTTAACAGAAAATAAGCTTCTTGAGGAAATATATGTGTATTTTAAACAAATTTAAAAAACCCACCCTGACTTTTAAATTCTTTTTCTTTCAGCCTGAGATGTGGTCATGCCAGCCAGACTTATCCAAACCCTGGTGGGTTTACACAGCACATCAGCAAAGGCTCGTCAGTGCAAGAGACTTACTCAACTTACGTTAAGACCACTCATGAGACTTGAAAGCACAGCATGCCGCCACATCCTGAAAATACAGTATCGTGTAGATTCAGGCTTCCCTGGTGTAGCAGCTGATAGTCTGAGTAAGCTGAAGATCCCAGAAATGAGCTGCGTAATAGCACACATAAGCAGACTCTTTCCGTTAAATGCTGTCCTTTCTTGGGATGGAAGAGCACACCTGCCAGTCTTGTATGCCTTTGGGACTAATAGGAACGTGACCCACAAACCAAATCTCTTGTGTTCTAAGTGGTTTATAAAAACGGTAAGAAGGCATTACTCATCTGTACCAACTGAAGGGCTTGTTCCTAAACAAGACCTTCCACAGATCAAGAGGCCCCTGAAAGCATCCCGGACCCGACAGCCCTCCAGGACCAACCTTCCCGATCCGTCTGTGAATGAGGTAAAGCCTAGTCCTGTGGTCCTTAAGTGCTTTGGCCCTGGCGTGCCCTCTGAACCAGTGAGTGTTGCACCATAGCCTTGCTGCTGACGTAGAGAACTGGGCAACCAGCTCAGAATTCTGTACAAACCTATGGGCTTGCCAAAGTCAGTTGCCCATATCAGGAGGGTGGCGCTGAGAGGTTCACTCAGTTCAGGAGGGTTAGGTAGGCCAGGGAGAACTAGAAGAGGAGGTGCCATCCTCCAGCCAGGAATGCAACTGTTTCTCTGAGAAGTGAACCAGAAATGCATCTAAAAATTACAAGGCTTTAACTGCCAGCCAGCAGGTGTTCCATGTTGGCCTATGTGAACTGCACAGGGTGAAGAAGTGGCACAGTGAGGCAGGGAGGAAGCAGTGAGAGGTTTTGCTGTTTTCTTGTTCTGAGTGTTAAAGGGTTTCTGGGATTTTTTTCAGAGGCAATTTGCATTTGACCTCTAAGCTATAAACAGTTTAGGGTCAGAGTGAAGGCCTTTGTTAACTTTGTATCTTGAATGCTCTCTTCAGCCAATGCCTTGTTCTTAAATGTGTACAAACTGGAAAAGAGGCAAAGAGATCTTTAATGTTTATAGGGTTGTGCATGGTGGTGCACATACCATAGTAGACCCAGCTGAGAGGGCTGAAACAGCTGGATCATCTGAGCTTAGGAGCCGCAGGCCTGCCTGGACAGTTTGTCAAGATCCTGTCTGCAAAAAAAGGATTGCTTATGTTTCAGCCTTGGGTAGGCCTCTGAATTTACCTGAACAGTTAGGATGTCTGTTCAAACTTAAGAGGATGGACCCAAGCCTGTTTAGTTTCAGTGGGGCCTGCTTTTCTGAGCTGCTGACAGCTCTGAACCAGTAAACTTTCCCAGGCATGGTCACACCCATGGCTCAGAAGACAAGAAGATCAAATTTGAGGTCAGCCTGGACTGTATAGTAAGACCCAGTTTCAAAAGAAAACAAAAGTACGAGCTGAGCCTATGCCTTTAATCCCAACACACCGAGTTTAGACCCAGCCCAGCGTACATGACAGGTTCCCACAGCCAAGGCTAAAAGACCTTGTCTTTTCTAAAATAAGAAAAACAAGTGCCAAAGGCGCATGCCCAGTCATTAGGCAGTGGAAGAGGGGTTAATGAATGGCTTGTACTTTGGATTTGAAGTTGGCTTCACTCCTTGTGCTGCCCCTACCCAGACTGAAACAGATGGAAGTATTTGAGGAATGTCCTTCTCAAGGAACCTTGGGGTGGTCTGTGTCTTAACTCACCCTCCAGCCTTTCTTCCTACCTCCTGAGAGGAAGTGTTGAAGGTTGCAAGCTTTGAGTCAGAGTTTGTGTCCCCAGCGTCCAGTGCCTATCCTGAATCCACCCAGAGCCCAAGAGTTACCTCAGTAGAATAAACAGCATTCCTGTCACATTAGGAACTCCAGGGAATATACGGTGTGTGCCAGGAACAAGAAGGCCGAGACCCAACTGATGTTCCAGTGTCCTGTATCACTAGTGAATTACACCTGTTACAGCTCTACTCGGAGCTAAGGATGAAGGCCACATACAGGTTTCTTCTGTCCCAGTGTTAGTAAGGTAGATGCTGCAGTCCATCCAGGGCACACTGGTAATGCAGCAGGAGTGCTGTTCTCAAACAGGACTCGCCCCATCCGCTGGGCCAAAGGAGCAAAGCCTGTTGAAATACACTGGGTTTGTTTTAAAATAGAAAAGCATACATGGGAATTCAATAACTGTTTCAGGAGGCTTTGGTCACCTTTTTAGGAACAAGTTCCCTTCCCAAAACCTGAAATATTCCTCCACACATGTACTAGCACTTTAAATAAAGATAAGATGTTAAAAAAATAAGAGGACTATAAAAATGAAGCTGCTTACAAACGGGTGTCACCATTAACAGGCAAAACAAACAGAGCATCTCAGCCCACTTTGAGGCTCTCCCTCCCCTTACCAAACAGGCTTCGATGAAACAATACCCAGCAAGCTGTCAGGAGGGAGTTTTCTACAACTTGTGACGTGTTGATTAATAGCAGCAGCCCACAGCCGTACATACAGGGGCACAGGCCAGTCACATTAACCTGAGCTGGCTGTATTCTGAGGAAAGCATGAGTAAGTCCTCAGAAGCTCAGCTTCTCCAACAGAGGAGGAAGGAAAGCTCACAGCAAAGGCTTAGGATAAGTAAAGGTGTTATGTTTGAAGATGTATTCTTTATTCTTCACCCAAGCTTAGAACACATTTTCTCATAAAAATAGTGATGAGTAACATATCACATCTTATCCTTTGAGAGTCCAACGTCTCATTTTATCAGAGAGGACAGGCCAGCAACATAAACAAACAGGCACAAGAGGCGGGGGCTGCCGCTTCTGGGGCTTGGGGTCTGGTGAGATTGGAACGACCTCGCCCATAGACATCCACTCTGGTTGGAGATGTCCAGATCTTCACTCAGTCAGAGATGCTAGGAATCGGTGTGGAATCCCTCCGTTTATTTTGTCGGGTCACATTTTAGAAAGGCTGCACTCAGAGCTGGGTGTGGGAGTGTACACCTTCAACTCCTTGCACTCAGGAAGCAGAGGCAGGAAGATCCTGGAGTTTGAGACCAGCCTGGTCTGCATAGCAAGTTGCAAGGTGGCCAAGGCTACATAGAGAGATCTTGTCTCAAAGAAAGAAAGGAAGGAAGAAAAAACAGAGAAGAGAAGAAAGAGATGACATGCTAAAGTTGAGTCAGTGCCAGGTTCCTTGTATTGTGCTGAGTTTCCAGTCATTTCTAGAGAGACTGAGCTGCTTTCTCCTGTGCAGGGTTACCATAGGCCTATCCTCTTCTGGTTTTTCTCCATTTTATGCCTCTGCTGTTCCCACTGCAGCCCAGACCACACCTGCCAGCTACAGTCACAGAGATCATTGAGACACACACCCTGCTTCCCTGATACTGCCCAGAAAGCTTCAGGAAATATTCGGGTCTCCATGAGAGGAGCCTACCTGCTGCATCCTGAAAGGATTCCTTTCAGCCGTTTAACCTCTGCTCACGTCACGGCAGACTCTTGGGAGCCCCTCACGTCTGTATCATAAGCACATGCCTGTTTGCTGCCTTCTGCCATTCCTGCCCTTGGCTCTCTTGGATGTTAGCATGCCGTGTTTTTTTCATGTGTGACCGTGGGCTCTAGTTGATCAGTTGTCTGATAAGGAGGGTACTGTTCAGCCCCACAGCCTTCACTAATTGCAGCTTCTCCGCCCTGGTTTCTCCTGGAGTTACAGCTGTGAGGACTCTTCCTCTGGAAGAGCAGCCGGGGCTCTCAGCTGCTGAGCTTCCTCCAGCCCTGGCTCAGGTGCTTCCGCCGGGTTACTCGTCACACTTCTGAGTGACTGTTTCCTTGGTTTGACATTCCATTTGGTATGGCCGTTGTCTCCTTCCACTTACTCCTTTGCTGCTCATGAAGCAGGACAGATTGTGTGACTGAGCCAGGGAGCGGGAAGGCTGGCGGAATCCATTCTTTTAGAAGTTGAGAGTAAGGCCAGAGCAGTGGGAAGAATGAAGCAATTCTTACAGTGCTCCACTGGGATTCACACTGGGAACGTCAGAGCGTGGGGGACAGCCTGGCAGCTGACACAGGCGAGCAGACAGGGCAACAGACTGAGGCTCTAGTAAGCACTGGACGGTTCTGAGAAGTTTGTCAGTAGCCCTATAAAGTAAGCACTTTACCAATGGGAGCTTCGTATCTGAGTTCTTTACTTTTTGTTTCTGTGATATCAGTTCTGAAGCTGACAGCTTTGAAAGTTTTGGCCATACTTCTCTGCAATTATGGAGATCATTCAGACATACACCTGCTGCGTGCATAGTGACTGATGCATGGTGCACACATGAGCAGACATGTGTGACAAAAAGCCAGGCAACATTTGATCTTAGCAGTAATGTTCTACAATATTTCCTGAGTGTTAGTGCTACTTTGCTGGGGATCAACTCATCAAATATGTGCTAGGCATAGATATCCTCACCCTATTTAACTTATCTGGAAAGCTGTTTGGGTGCTGGAGAAATGGCTCAGCAATTAAGAGTGCTTCCTGCTCTAGCAAAGGACCCAGGTTCAGCCCCCGCACCAGGTGGTCCACAGCTGCCAATGACTACAGCCCCGGGGGATTACCCTACACCACCTGGGAACCTGAACAGTCATGGTGCACAACAAAAATTCATGAAGGCACACACACATACACATAAGTTAGTCATAAATCTAAAAGGCTGGTTTGAGCAAACTACGTTGAGGTGAGAATTTCCAAATAGGTTGCCATGCCACTTGCTGTCTGAGGAAGCACTGAGCTTTGCTTATCATATGTGATATACACAGCATGAGTATGCACCGTTTGTACTCTGTTCAGACCTGTACTGTAAAGCAGGGCGCCTTCTCAGACACTACCTACCAGGGAAAACACTGGATCCTGTGTGGATTGAGGGATCTCTGCTCATGAAAGGCTAGTGACAGTAAAGCATTAGCTGCTAATGCGATGTGACTGTCAGACAGCCGCAGACTGTCAGTGCTGGAGAACTGCAATGTCCTTCAGCCAGGCATCCATATGGTGCCCTTATTCAGTCTGTTTGGTCCTACCACCTGTGAGGTGTGGCTTCACTTTCAGGGCTGCCCAGTCCACCTTTTTGGCTAGCAGAGGTAAGTTCTTTCCTAACTGAGCTGAAATTTGCCTCCATGTAACTCTTTCCTCTTCGTCTTCACTGAAGTCTTTCTGTGCACCTCTGAGGTTCTGAGCGAGCGTCCAGGTGCTGGCTTTGCAGAACAGCGTTCCCTAGAGGAGTGCAGCCGCCATTGCCGGTGCTTGAGTCCTTTGGTAACCTCAGTCCTGTGCTCATGACCAACACAGGGCCTGATGCAGTGCACAGCCTTCGCCACAGCAGATGAGTATCACCTGGGAAGTCTGTCTCAAGAGCTGGTCTCCTGTGGTTATGTGGAAGTGACAAGCCTGCCCAGAGGTACAGCTCCCTGCGCCCGGGGCCAAATACACTGTCTTAGAAAATGACTGTCCTGTGATGGTGCTTCTAGTGTACATTTGTTCCCATGTCGTTTTCCATTGATTTGATTTATGAAAACAGTCTCAGCCTGGCATAGTGGCAGATGCCTTTAATCCAGCACTCAGGAGGCAGAGACAAGCGGATCTCTGTGATTTCACAGCCAGCCTGGCCGGTAAGTGCCAGGACAGCCAGAGCTACCTGAGACCCTGTCTCTAAAAAAGGGAAGAAAGGAAAAGAACATGGTCTCAGAGGTCTTTATGCAAATGACATGATTAAACGTATCTGTTGGATTAGGATGAATATGCTGGGGCTGGAGAGATGGCTCAGCGGATTTTTCTTTCAGAGGACCTGAGTTCAAATCCTAGCACCAACATGGCAACTCAAAACTGTCTGTAACTCCAGTTCCAAGGGATCTGACACAACACACAAGCAGGCGGAACACCAATGTACATTAAATTAAATAAATAATTTTCTGACAAGATGAATATGCTGTTTGAATCTTTATAGGATCACTGTCATTTGAGAAGATCCAGGGATATGAGTGCTAGCTTCCCGTTGCTGCATTAAATACCTGCAGTAAATGTGAACAGAGAAGGGGCTGACGTTAGCTCACAGGTGGGGACTTGATGCTCAGTTGCCCATTGTAAGGGGGTCTGTGCCGAGCACATCCTGGAAAGAACATGTGGCAGGGCTAGCTGCCCACCGAACGGTGGGCGCCGCACCATGGCCCTTCCAAAGGTGCATGTCCCGTGACCGCTCTTCCTGCCAACCTGGTGAACTAGGACCAGTCCTTTAACACATGGGCCACACCATCGCTCCATACTGCTGCTTTTCTGTAACATTCAAAGACGGTTTCACAGCCCTGTGGTGGTGGTGCATCCCTTTAATCTTAGAGCTGGGGAGGCGGAGACAGGCGGATCTCTGAGGCCTGGTCTACAGTGAAAGTTCTAGGACAGCCAAAGCTACACAGAACCCTGCCTGGAAAAACCAAATGTGGGGGCTTCTTCCTAGAATGTCAGCATTTGAGAAGCTGAGGAGGACCATGAGTGGCAGGTCAGGCTGGGGTATGGCTACACGTGGGCTCAAACACAAAAGTTAAAAAGAAATTGTACATAACTGTGCAAATTAGTAACATATCTTCATACTGTTTGTAATTTACATTATAAAAATACTTTTGTCTAAACTTTACACGATTTTAAATTCATGTGGGTGGGGATATAGATCATTTGTTAATGTTCACCTAACATGCGCACAGCCCTGGGTATGATCTTCACATCACTAAAACCAGGTGTGGTGGTGCACACCTGTAATCCTAGAAGCTGCAGGCAGAGGGACCACAAGTTCAGGGTCATTAGTTACACAGAGAGTCGGGCCAACCAGAAGCGTGTGAGACCTTGTCTAAAAATGACCAAGAATTTAAGGGGTGTTTAAAGAAATAATGTACTAATTCTGTGTGTTTTATTTTAAATTAATTTTATAGAAGTACATTTAATTCCTGACCTATAGTCGTCATATGTATTAACTGGACTACTGGTTACTGAGTCAAAAATCAGTGTGAATGAGCAGTTGTAGATAACATTGCTAACATTATAGGTTGCAGAATGTTCTCTGGAAGCAGTTTCTTCTTTTCACTAAGACTTTTCCTCATTTAAAAAGCGTTTTATTACATGTGTGGGTGTTTTGCTCGAGTTTAAGTCTGTACATCCTGTGCTCACCTATGCCCCCAGCATCCTGGAGAGCGTTGGGTCCCCTGAAACTAAGGCTACAGATGGTTGTGAGCCGCTGTGTGGTTGCTCAGAACTGAGCCTGTCGTCTGGGAGAACAGCAGTGCTCTTAACCTCTGAGCCATCTCTCCAGCCCTCCAAGGCTTGCTTTCATACGGGTCTCTGTGTGTGTGCATAGGTGTGTGCTGAAAGGGGCATCTGACCACCTGGAGCTCGAGTTACAGGTAGTTGTGAGCCACTCAACATGGGCTCTGGGAGCCCAACTCACGTCCTCTGTAAGAGTGGCAACAGTCTGAACCACTGGGCAGTCTCTCCAGCTCCATTTTCGTATCTCAGAGGCTTTCCAGTCTCCCGAGGGAAGTTGATGCCTGTGCTGTGGAGCACTCCGGGTTGCAGAGTGGTCCTAAGAACAGATAAAAACACGTCCACAACACAGCATTGTTTTAAATCACAGATGCAGCAAATATTTTGGTGATGGGTGTGGAAAATTCTGCAAAAGAAGGTGATCCTGGAACAATCTTCTTGTTCAGGTAAGGGAAAACATGGCTTTGGGAAGCTGGATTGCACCTGGATGTTTGTAGGGTGGGCTGTGCCTCTTCTGGGAGCTTCCTATGCCAGTGCGTTTAGGACTTAAATCTATCATCTGATTCTAACTTCATCTTGGAGAATTTGACAGGGTTCTCAATCTCCTGGTAGGTCTTTTTTAAAAAGGTCTTTATTGTTTTATGTGTATGAGTTTTTTGCCGACATCTATGTCTGTGTACCATGTGCATGCATGTCTGTCAGAGGTCAGAAGAGGACATTGGGACTAGAATTGCAGATTGTTTTAAGTAGATATGTGAGTGTTGGGAATTGAATCTGGGTCCTTTGAAAGAGCAACAAGTTCTTTTAACCACTGAGCCATCTCTCCAACCCCTGATAGATGATCCTATAAAATGAAAAAAAAAAAATTTGTTTGTTTGTTTTATTTATTGAGACAAGGTCTCTCTGTGTAACAGCTCTGGCTGTCTTGGAACTTGCTCTGTAGACTAGGCTGACCTCGAACTCAAAAAGATCCACCGGCCTCTGCCTCCCAATGGCTGGGATTAAGGGCACCACCACCACCACCACCACCCTGGCTTAAAATGAGAAGTTTTAATACAAGTAAATCATCTTTGCCTGTTATGTCTTTCACTGAATATGCAAATAGGGCAAAGCAGCCTTTTCCTGCCCTTACACAGCTCCACACCTGCTATCCTTCCCTCACCTGTAGCAACCTTTAGCCTGTCAGATACCTCAGAGAGTGACCCAGGCTCACAGCCTATATAAAGATTGGAGTGAGTGATGCATTTACACGGCGGTAGCAGCCATGTAAGATACCTGCTGTCCCTTTTAACATCCAAGAAAAGGAGGGTCAGATAGAGTTGGGGAATAACCCATAGTCTGGAGACAAGTAAGGGGCACAGCAGGAAGATGGACATCCAAAAAAAAAATTTTAAATGTAGGCCAGATACAGTCACTCACACCCATAATCCCAGTAGCCTGGAGGCTGAGGCAGGAGGATCACTGGTTTCAAGGTCAGCCTGGGCTGTGGGGTCACCTAAGACCATCAGAAAATAGAGATATTTACATTATAAGCCACAACAGTAATAAAATTACAGTTATGAAGTAGCAATGAAAATAACTATGAGGGGCTGTCTTAAGGATTCAGCATTAAGAAGGTTGAGGGCCACTGTGATCTCGGTGTGGCTCTGAAGAGTATTTTCTTGGGGCTTAGGGAGACGGCTCAGCAGCTGAAAGCACTTGCTATTCTTACGGAGGACCCAGGTTCCACTCTCCGCACGTAGATTGATGGCTCACAACCACCTGAACTCCAGTTCAGGAAATGTGTCGCTCTCATCTGACCTTTGTGGGTACCAGGCACTCACATGGTACATGTGCATACATGGAGGCAAAATGAAATAATCTAAAAAGAATATGTTCTCCCTTTGCCGAGCTTGACTGTCCTATTCTTGAATTAGGGAAGGAGTCGCTGTATTCTGGAACGTAAGAGACAAAACTGTAAGTATAAGACAATATAAGCACATAGAGCTGTGGTGTCCCAAAAATAAATTGTCACTACACTCAGCAGGTGGACGCCTGGGGGACAGGGACACACTGACCCACAGCTGCTCCATGCATCGCTCTGTATTTATCCATTCCCTTCAGCTTATACACTGACTTACAGTTCTCCTTACATTTTCTACATATGATACAACTGAATTAAAAATGTCGCTCCTGAGTGCAACCAGTATACACACTCAGGAGGATTATGAGATAGAAGCCAGTACCTGAGTTACAAAACCTGCCTCCAAAAAGAAAAAAGAAACAGCACGGTGACTCATGCCTGTACTCACAGCACTTGAGAAGTGGAGGCCCGTCCCTGGGGTTACATGAAAGGAACTACGTCTCTTCTCTGCTCACCTGAGACCTGTTCCTCGGGGGTAGCCACGAATAATCTCAGAATATCCTCCTCTGTGTTTAGGTTCACTAAAAGGAAGGAGATTGACACACCTTGGGGGCAGGGGAGGGGGAAGGTAGGAGAACAAGGCAGTGCAAAAAAGTGGCAAAGACAGAAGAGGCAGGTAACAGGCCTTGGCTTTATGAGCACTCGTGAATATTTAGGTTCTAAGACGAAAAGCAATTTTGGAGAGCAGTTGAGATGCTTCCCAGAAATCAAGCCTGCCTGTCTGTCTCCCCTTCCTCTGCTTTCCCTCTCCTTATCCTTCTTCCCTTCCTTGCAGAGCTGGTAGGAGTCACGATTCCAGCGTGCTGGGCCTCAAAGCCGTAGCCTTAGATCTTAGCAGTTCTTCAAGAAGTACCTCACAGCATGGAGATAGGTGCAGCAGAATGACGCCACAAGATGGTAGAGTAGAGATCATCCTCCAAGGATGTAAATAAACTGCACATCTGCCTTTAAGAATAGCAGTGAAGATGTCTATGTGTATAGTATAATTCTGTTCATATAAAACAATAAGGTCCACATGTGCTCATGGAGAACATGTAGACCCATGTGGGGTCTGCCCTTAGCCCTGCAGAAGCAAATGTGGAGGGGTGGCCGCCAGGCTTACTCACGGCTACTCAGGGTGAGGGCCAGGGAGCACTTTCTATACCTTTATGTTGCATTATCTCTTTTCAGATTATCTTATGTGTGAGTGTTTTGCCTGTGTGTGTGTGTGTGTGTGTGTGTGTGTGTGTGTGTGTGTGTATGCACCATGTGAATGCTGGGTACCCAAGGGATTCAGAAGAGAGCACCAGATCCTGTGGAACTGGACTACAGTCCATTGTGAGCCATGTGGGTGCGGAGAACTGAGCCCAGCTCTTCTGTAACAAATGAACTTCACCACTGATCCATCTCTCTAGCACCTGTAACTTTAATTTTTACAAGTAATTTGCCTGTACAGTTTTTTAAGAGACTTGACATACATAGGATAATGTTATATTTGTTAATGTTAGTAGTGATTTTCTTTCACTTGCTGGATAATGTTAATTTTTATTTCTTAATGCTCATTTATACTTTCCAAATGTTAAATGAACACACCATTGGTTAGTTTACTGTCACAGTGAACTTGCCTTTTCCTTAAAAACGAAGACTCAGAAAACATGCCGCTAAAGTAGCGGAAGCCATCATGAGCAGAGGAGAACCCCTGCGGCTTGTGTGTGAGGGACTGAGTGTACTGCAAGCAGACGTCCTTCTCTCCTAGGTGAAGCATGTGATGCAAATCCTGGAGAGACACGAAACCCAGCCCTACGAAGTGGCTCTGGTGCACTGGGAAAACGAAGAGCTCAACTACACAAAAACAGAGTAAGCAGTTTCTGGGCACATACATGAGGAGGGTGCAGAGTGAGCTGCCAAGCCTGGCAGAGCTCACTGAATACACGGAAACCCTTTAAGTTACTGGTACACATCCCACAGCCACGCCACAGAACGGGGTTTGTTTTCAACCTCCCCCATTACCAACAGATTAAAACAAGTAAAAGTATTATTCCAAAATTAAGAGCTTATTCTCTGTAAGCAACCTAAATTAACGACATAGCATGCCCTCATCAGGATGAGTTTATCAGACTGTTGCAGTAAGGATTTGCTTTTCTGCAAATCCATGTGTTTTTCAGTTGGCTTTGAATATGACAGAAATGTAATGATGTAATCCAAGAAAGCACTTTGAGCACTGTGAGGGCCTGACCAGTGCTCTCAGGTGAGGAAGTGTGGGCAGGCAGCAGCCTAGCTGATTTCTCACTGAAGTGTCAGGCCCTTCTCAGGCTCCTAGGAGTGCTGTGACAGGTCTAGCCTGTCTTTCTGTGGAATTAATAAGCTACTCCATCTTTCTGTTGTGTATTTTTTTTTTCCTACTAATGAACATTTGACAAAAAAGTTATCTGTGGGGCTGAAGATGTGGCTCAGTGGTTAAGAGCTCTTGTAAAGGATCAGGTTCAGTTCCCATCATCCACATGGTGGCTCAGCAGTTGATAGACTAGGTATAATAGTAACCGTAGCACTCAAGCAATGAGGCTGGAGGATTGCCATTTGCTTGAGCTAGGCTACAGTGTGACACTGCCAAGATACAGTCAAAACAGTTCATAGTGCACTAGCTTTACCTGGTTATTTTTGTGGGTTAATTTTGGGGAATGCACTTGGATCAAAGGGTAAAAGGACATTTATAAAACTAAAAATTGTCAAAGTGGCTTCTAGAAAGATGGCAAAATTTTTTCAGAATTGTGGCTGCTTTTAAGACTTGAAAATGGTTTTTCTTTCTTTTCACAGGGGACAATCTAAGCTGCACAGAGGGGAAATCAAACTAAATTCTGAGCTGGACTTAGATGACACCATTCTAGAAAAATTTGCTTTCTCCAATGCCCTTTGCCTCTCAGGTGAGTTAGTCTGCTGTGCGCATGACACATTACACAGCTTCGTTGAGCACTGGGTAATGATTTCTGACTGTTTTCTTGACACTTGATGTAGCGCACATGCTCCTTTTTCTCTTGAAAACAAGTATAGAATGTGTTATTGCTGGCTGCTCATTCCTAAGGTTTGTGTTGATAGAGCCCCACTTCTCCAAGATGCCTTTCATGATCCTAGCGCTGCCTTTGTTCTTTCCTCTACATGGCTGCTCAGCTCGGTAGACCGACCCAGAGACAGCCAGCCCCATGTGACTGGGAGCACGTCGCAGTACTGAGCTCATGGCCCCTGGGAATGTCACAGGCAAGCCCTGGGTGCTCCCTAAGGGCACTCCCTGAGGAATATAGGAAAGCCACTAGGCCCAGCCCCAGCCGCGCCTACAGCACTGCACGTGAGAGCTAGGCACGACTCTGGGTCCCGGACCCAAACTCTGGAATTCTAGATGTGCCTGCGCTCTGCCAACAGACGTGGAAGTCTGAAGTCCACTTCCCTCCCGTTCTTTATAGCTGTCTTTTAACTTATTTAGCTTTAACATATTAGTACTTTTGCTTTTTTGTTGTTTTTTATGTAAATTATTAAAAATTCCTTTGTTAAGGTGTGTGGATCTCTATGAATCCAAGACCAGTCTGGTCTACAGAGTAAGTTCCAGGACAGCCAGGGCTACACAGAGAAACCCTATCTCAATAAAACAAAAATAAGTAAATAAATAAAGTCATTAACTGAATAAATAAAATACCGTGTGACATTTCCTTCCCATGTCTGGCTCCTTAGAGGGGGAAAAGCATCGTTTCTATAGCCAAGTCAGTCTGGAGCTCCTCAGTGCTTGGGTCACAGGCGTGCGCTCCGTGCCCAGCTGCACGTTTGCTCCACAGACGGTTGCTGAAGTGGCAGCGGATGCACTGTGCCACTGTGCGTTCTGCGTAGTTGTGGACCTGATGGTAAAGGAGACTTCCTCTTCCTTTCTTCCCAGTGAAACTGGCTATTTGGGAAGCAACACTAGACAAATTTGTTGAGTCTATCCAGTCAATTCCAGAGGTAATTATATCAGTTCTGTGCTCTTTACAAAATCAATAACTGGTTTCTTGGGGGAAAAACAAATTGTTCAACATAATAATATGCACATTTCATATAAAGTAATAGTGACTAGAAAAGCTACAGAGATTATAGTCAGAACACTTTCAGTTAGACAGAAGGTTATGAAGGAAGGATAAAAACAGTGATTTTTGACCTGAAAACTTCAGATGACTTTGCTATGAGTGCACTGTTTT
>REGO01000215.1:1067271-1103778 GCA_010120015.1 Rhombomys opimus | reverse complement strand
GATCTCATTATAGATGGTTTGAGCCACCATGTGGTTGCTGGGAATTGAACTCAGGACCTCTGGAAGAGCAGCCAGTGCTCTTAACCTCTGAGCCATCTCTCCAGCCCGAGTGCACTGTTTTCAATGAAGGAAAAACAACGCTGGGTGGAGCCCAGTGATACATTCATAATGTCCTAGGCTTTTAGTGTAACAGAATAACATGGTTAATGATTCTTGGGAAAGAGGTCCTACTTTTCAATGAAGAGACAAGGAAGTGGGGGGGGGGTGCTGCACAGAGGTGGTGTGTGATTACCAGCACTTGCTGCTCTTACAGAGGACCTGGGTTCGGTTCCCGGAGCTCCAGTTCCAGGGACTCCACTTCTGGTGTTCACTGCTATTAGGCACCCACGTGGTGCACAGGCAAACATGAAGGCAAACACTCACTAAAAAGACTAACCAGACCATCGCCTGGTGGAACGTTTCAGGAGGAAAGGAGTATTTTGTTCCGTTCGGAAGGTTCATTCTGTAGTGGGGCAGGTGATTGGCTTAGGTCGTGGAGAGGCAGCACCTGTGACCAGGAGTGCCTGGTGGGACTTGCTGACAGCCAGGGAGCATGGAGAAGGGGGCCATGTAACCAGTGGCCTAACATCTTCTCACTGGCTCCACCTCTAAAAGTTTTAACTTTCCAGTGCTACAAGTTGAGGATAAAGCCTGGGACAGATGGCCTCTAGAGGCCATTCAGGATCCAGATGGTAGCAGCAGGAATGAAAAGCCTGAGTGTAAACTTCTGGGCTTTTGAGATGAGTTAAGACATTTCAGTCGTCTAAATTAGTCATATGAAATGAAGTGTCCCTTGAGAACTTGCTACATAGCCCTAACTCCAGTTGTTGGAAAGATGCACAGGGGGAGCAGTGCTCCGCTTGTGGCTGGAGGAGCCTGTTCCAGGAGTCCTCCCCACCCAGGATACCAAAAGCTGTGCATGGTCATCTTTGTCTAAAATGTCAGTATTTGCCGAGTCATTTTAGGATAACAAAGAGTATTACTATTGTTGTAGAAATGCAGTTCTTAATATTTTCTGACAATCGTTCATTGGATCCACAAACGCACACCCCCCAGATGCCGGCCCGTTGTGTATGTGACTTTTGTTTTGCTTTTCCCAAACAGGCGTTGAAAGCTGGGAAGAAAGTCAAACTGTCTCATAAAGAAGTTATGCAGAAAATGGGTGAGCTCTTTGCCCTCAGGTAAAATATTATCTTCTAAATGAAGGATTTCCTTTAAGACAAAACATTTATAAGCAGGAAAAACTCCCATGAAGAACAGTCCTCCATTAGGACTGTGTCACAAAATACAGTAAGTACAGAAGAGCAAAACTCATGTACATTAAACATGTCACACAGCACAGACCCCAAGGAAAACAGGGCAGTAGTTACAGGAAGTTCTACCCTTATTTCCCAAGCTTGACACTGTGCAGTGGCACAGATGAGAAGAACCTGTCTTTTAACTATGATTTCCTCTTTGTGGACTGATGCATCCTGGTTGCGGAGGTGTCACTGGGCAGTGTCATCCAGTTTCCTCCTGGATGAAGTGTCCAAAGCTCCTTTAACATGTTTTCCTGAAAACTGTCTTCCCACCTGCTTAGATCAGCCAGCAGCCAAGTGGTCCATTGTTTTGTCATCTGTTTCCCACAAAGAGCATCCCTCCACAGAGACATATAGAGCTTGTTTTCTCTGAGAAGTAGGAAGATTGTTTTGCCCCATTCGCTAGCTAATACAAACAGAATCTGATCAGCAAATTATAATATCCAAACTCAGAAGTTAGGACTAAATAGATTTGAGAATAGCCTGACTTTCCTTACCCTGTTGTTTTAACCTTTGCCAGGAAAGTGCTTATGTGTTACTACAAAGAGTGCAGCAGCCAGCAGGTGGCTCACTGGTTGACAGCAAGCCTGGCAATCTGAGTTTGATCCCAGGAACCCATGTAAAACTGGAAACACAGAGACAATCCACAGCACTGTCCTCTGATCTCCACATGCTTTTCTTAACACACACACACAAACACAAACACGCTGATAATTCCCCAGAAAAGAAAGAATGGGACTAGAAAGCAATTGAGAGTCTTGCTGCTCTCCCAGAGGACCTGAGTCTGGTTACCAGCACCTACATCAGACAGTTGACAACCACCTGTACCAACAGCTCTAGCTATGACACCTCTCCTGCCCTTCAAGGGCATATGCAGACACACATAAGTAAACATAAGTATTTTTAAAAAAAGAAATGTATTGATCTGTGAAAAGAAACATAGCTAAGTATGTTAGGTAAAAAATTACATCTTGGGGCTGCGGTTGGTAGATTGTCCGGTCTATCATGCCCAGGAGCCTGGCTTGGACCCCGGCACAGCACAGAAGTAGGAAACAGGAGGACCAGAAGTTTACAATGATTCTCAGGCTGGTCAGCCAGTTGGAGGCCAGGGTAGACAAATGAGACCTTGTCTCTGTCTTTCCAAAACAGGGTTCTCTGCACCGTTCTGGCTGTCCTAAACTTGCTTTGTAGACAAGGCTGGCCTCAAACTCACAGAGATCCACTTGTCTCTGTTTCCCAAGTGCTGGGATTAAAGGCATACGCCACCATGGCCAGCTGAGACCGTTTCTTAAAAAAAAAAAAAAAAAAAAAATAGCAGATGTGGTGGTGCATGCCTGTAATCCCATTGCTGTGGACACGGAAGGAAGCAAAGGCCAGCCTGTTGTATGCTGCCTGAAAATATAAAAATATAAAATATAAAAGCCAAACAAAAACTAGTTGCAAATTATGTATGTGCTATTATTCCATTTGCATAGCAATTTATTACTTTGTTTGCCGAGACAGGATTTTTGTGTAGCCTTGGCTATCCAGGACTCACTTTCTAGACCAGGCTGCCCAGAAATCTGCCTGCCCCTGCCTCCCAGAATACTGGTATTACAGGCATACACCACCACGCTCAGCTAGCAAAAGTATTTTTATTTCTCTTAATATCTGCATACACACAAATCTGTTCATGGAGAAATGTACAGATAACCATACCACAGTGTTTGCAGGCCTGTCCTGTCCTTTGAGTAAAGGAGTTTGTACTGTTTGGTAGGTTAAACAGGCTGACCGCTGTGTTTCTGTTTTTTCTCCAACATTTGTTTGTTTGTTTGTGACAGGGTTTCTCTGTGTAGCCTTGGCAATCCTGGAACTCACACTGTAGACCAGGCTAGCCTCAAACTCGGAGGCCACGGAGTACTGCTCACTGCCTTGCTTCCCCTGGCTTGCTCAGCCTGCTTTATTATAGGACCCAGACCACCAGCCCAGGGATGGCACTGCCCCCCATGAGCTGGGTCCTTCCCCACTGATCACTAATTGAAAAAAATTCCCTACAGCTGGATCTCACAGAGGCATTTCCTCAACAGAAGTTCCTTCTCTGATGACTCTAACTTACGTTGACATACACAGTCAGCCGGTGTACTATGCAGCAAGAATTTACGTTGAATTACTTTAAAGCTCAGCCACACACAAGGCTGGGTGACATGACGAGAAAGCCCATGTGGCAGCACACCGTAGTTTTCTCAGTACACTGCAGACTGAGGCTGGAGATGCCCAATGCAAGGAAGCCTGAGCTGCTCAGACAGAGTTCAAGGCCAAACTAGCCTGCACAGCCTGCCGAGCTGAAAAGAGACCCTGTATCTCTGCCTGTCTTGTGTTTGCATGACTGAGAGGATAGAGAGGGATCTTAAAGGTGGTTAATGAGCCGCAGAAAGTGAGGTTTGCCTGTGTTACCTTTTGCACAGGTGTGTGTATGCTTCTCAAATCTTTTTTTGAATAATGATACTTAAAACTATTCTTGTATTGCACCATGAAAATATGAATATTTTTGATTTTTATTCACTATAAATAAGAGGCTAAACTACCTTTTTTTAGGCACCGTATAAACTTGAGTTCAGACTTCTTGATCACCCCCGACTTTTACTGGGACAGAGCAAACCTGGAGGAGCTTTATGATAAGACCTGCCAGTTCCTGAGCATCACTCGGAGAGTTAAGGTATGTCTTTATAAAGACAAAAGGAAACACGGGGCTGTGTGATGTTCGCCTGTAATCCCAGCACTCGGGCAGGAGCAGGCGGACCTCTGAGCTCCCTCGGGTGAGCGTCTGCAGTCTTTCCTGCAGTTCCTGTGACTGAAATTTTCTGCTAAGTATGTTTAACTATTTGACTTCCGGACATACCTCCTCCCCATATCCTCTCTGCTGTCACTTTAGTCTTTCTCTGGGGAGACTAAGGCAGGAAGAAGGTTGCTTTTGAGCTCAAGGCCAGTCTGAACTATAGACACTGATCCAGCCCTGACCACCGGAAGGGAGATATGAAATGAAAGGAATTGTTACAAAAAGGGTTTCAGATACAAAGTATCACATTGTGGCCCAGGCTGGCCTCAAACTCGTGATCCTCTTGCCTTCCTGGGATTACAAACATTGGGCCTCATGTCTCAAGTTTGTGTCAGGTTCAGTTCTGAGATTTCTGATGTTCTTAATGTTTCCTTTTTGGGGGGTGAAGTCTCACTTTGTTGCCAGGATGGCCTTGAACTTGGGAATGCTCCTGCCTCAGCCTCCCAAGTAACTAAGCAGTTTCTTCCTGTGTTCCATGTGATGCGTGTGGCATCTGCTTGTGGTCATGTGCACATGTAGATGCACTCATGCATTGTAGAGGCTGTATGTTTATTGCCACGTGTGTAGGTACCTATGTAATGGGTATGTATGTGTAGAAGCCGTGAGTTCCATCCCTTGGAGTGAGGACACAGGCAGTTGTTAGAGTAGCACCCATGCACTCACCACCTGCCCTGCACAGCGGGCCTGGACAGCTGAAGGTTGTGGGGACTGGATGGTGGCTCCGCCCTGAGCCAGCCTTCTCAAGTCCGCAGTTTCTTTTGTTGCCTAGAGTAGTGTGTTCTGCTGTTCCCTGGCCTACCCTCTTTTCGGGATTACTTCCAGTCATTTCTCAGTTATTTCATGTCCCATCAAGCAGATGACATAATCTTAAGAAACCTCCATAATTAATGGAACGCTGTGAACATCCCCTTTTCTGCAGTGCGGACACCTGTCCTTTGCATGATAATCTCAAAGGTGCCCACGGTTGTCACTAATGGCCAGGAAACGGCCATGCCCTCAGGCTGCATCTGCAGTGCTGCCTTCAGGACAAGCTGAAGCTTGGTTCCTGACCTCCATTCACGCCTGGTCACTTAGCCACACGCTTCTGGCCGCATTTTCCCCTAGTGTGTCCCCCAGTGCTAAGGCAGCCCTTAAGAAAACTTACACTAGTGTGCAAGTTCCTGACATCTGCCACTGTAACAGGTGATTTGATTTCAGAAGAAATATGTTATATTCTGATTTTGAAACTGCTTTGCCTGTGCCAGATGCTTGGATTAATGTAGCTTTGAACTAAGCTAGTTCAAAACTAGACTAAACCTAGTTTGCTCCCCAGGAAACTTTGCTGTGTAGACCAACTGGCCTTCACCTCCAAGGTCTGTCTGCCTTTGTGTCAGGTCCTGGGCTTTAGTAGCGTTCAGCACCAGTCCCTGTAGGAGAGTTCCTTAAGATTCTTCATGTGTACCTATGTGAGCTTATTGCAGTACATGTGTGCAGGTGCCCAGAGTCCCGGAGAGGGCATCAGAACCCCTGGAACTGGAGAGACTTTAAAGTTGTAAGGGTTATGGTAACGCTGCACAATTTTTTGTTTTGTTTTTGAAGCAATAATGTTGGGAGAAGACATGTTCTCTGTTCTGTGGTCACAGCTGAAATGGAGGGCTGTCAGCAGTCTGGAGAGAGAAGCAAGTTGAAAGATGAACATACTAGTGGCCAAGACTACGCAGCCAGTAGACGAGCACAGAGCTGCCGTAGGTGTTTGTAACGTACAAGGTGGCCCTGTGTCAGTGGGAGTTCTGTGTTGGTTCTCGCTGGTAAAGCAGTTAAATGCTCTGCGGAATGGAGTCAGGCATGCTAAGCTGTTGCAGTTCAGAGAAAGGCTAAAGTACTGAGTAGGTCTGTAACTGACGTCACCTCCAGGTTTAAAATCAGATTCTATTTAGTTTGACAACCATACACACCCTACTCCAGCCACCTCATCCAAGGCATCATAATCCAGAACCGTTGCCAGTTCAGCTGGCAGTGGTGCCACCTAGTGGTGAGTTTCAGGCTACACGTACTGTACGGTTTCAGTAGAAGGAGCCTTTGAACTCTCTTCAGCACACATGCTGAAACTGTTGCCTAAGCAGTCTCTGTCATGCTCGGTAAATGTTTAAGTTCTCCGAGTGAGGTACTAGAAAACCCTGGTTCTAAAACCGCAGCCATTCCTGGATTAGTGTGCATTTTTTGAAACTGCAATACAAAGGGGCTAGGGACTGTAACTGATCTGTTCAGCAAAGCCAAGTTCAGTCCCCAGCACTGCATATAAACAAGGTGGTGCTTCATGGAAACTCTGGGAGGAAGAAGCGAAACTCCAAGACTCCTAAGATACGTCTCAAAATAAATGAATGAGTGCTGGAGAGATGGCTTCGTGGTTAAAAGTGCTTTCTGAATTACTGCCAGAGTTCAGAAGATCTCAACACCTGCCAAACACCTGCCACGCAGTGATGGTGCACTCAGGAGGCAGGTGGAGTTTCAGGCCAGCCTGGTCTACAGAGCAAGTTCCAGGACTACACAGAGAACCTTGTCTCGAAAAAACAAACCCCAGCACTCACGTAGCTCACAAATGCTCAACACAAGCTCTGAAAAGTTTTGACACCTTCTGGCTCGCACAGGCACCTGCACACATTCAGAAACACACACACAATAAAATGAAGTTGCATTACAAACTATTTCTAGACGGAGCCACTAAACACTGCTAACAGCTAGTTGCCTTTAAGGACAAAGCAGGAAGAATTTGATGACCAGGTATGTCTAATCTGCATTCTCTTTAAACATGAAGCCCTCCCCCCCCCCCCTTTTTGGGCAGGTCATGAATGAAAAACTTCAACACTGCATGGAACTAACAGACCTAATGCGCAATCACCTGAATGAGAAGCGGGCACTCCGTCTGGAGTGGATGATCGTCATCCTCATCACCATCGAGGTCAGAGCAGCTCTGTGCACTGTGTCAAACACTAGGTTACAAAGGCATTTCATTGTGAGCCCCAACTTTTTTTAAAGATATATTTTTTATTTGTTTATTTATACAGTATTCTGCCTATACATATGCTTACAAACCAGAAGAGGGCACCAGATCTCTCATTATAGATGGTCTTGAGTCACCATGTGGTTGCTGGGAATTGAACTTGGGACCTTTGTTAAGAGCAGCCAATGCTCTTAACCTCTGAGCCATATCGCCAGCCCGTGAGCCCAAATTTTAAAGACAGTATTTGCAACTTGTAATTGTAAATTTGTCATGCACAGCCCTAACCTCAGACCTGAAGCTTGTTGTGGAAAAGGCAATGCTTCCTCCAGGGTCGCTTTCCATTGGAAAAGTCGTCACCCTGGTTGCCGTGGTTGTTAGGTTTTGGTCAACTTGACACAGTGTAGAACCAGGCACCAGGGATGTGTGAGCCAAGTAAAACCTTTTTCCCTTAGGGAATGAGATTAAGTTGTTTCACCATGACATTAGCAACTCTTTTTATTTCCCTAAGGTGATGTTCGAGTTGGGAAGAGTCTTTTTCTGATGTTGTGATAGTAAAAGCACCACTGAAATGATACTTCAACCTTTGAAGCCAAGAACCGTCCCTGGGGTGGGACACATCTGTAATCCCGGCACTCTGGACTGAAGCAGGAAGGTCATGAGTTCTAGACTAGCCTTGCCTACACAGGGAAACCTGGTTGACTACAGTGGTGGCCACCAACCCCAGTACTTGGAAAGACTGCCCAAAGTTGAGGCCAACTGTAATATGGCAGGACTGTCTCAGAATAAATGAAGCAGAAATATCATCTTTTCATTTTTACTCGTAAATATATTGTTGCCTGAATAAAAGTTATGAATATGGTTTTTTAGGTCAACATACTCTATGTTCAGTGAACAAAACAATTAAGCCAAGACTGTCCACCACTCCCAGCCTTGGGAATGGTGGCCCTGGCTCATGAGCCTTCCAGCGCTTGTGTAGTACAAGAGATGTTTTGGCTGGAATACATTCTCTGTTCCTGCTTCAAGTGGCACACTGCATTCACTAATGAACCCTTTGTCCTGCAAGGGCAAGAAAGCCAGCCTCCCTGCAACACTTCACTACGTGCAGGCCTGGGGCAGCACTCGGACCACAAACGTCATTTACCGTCATGGCCTTGTTTTCAGGATAGCTCTGCCCCTCCCCCTTGACTCAGCAGCCTGCCACACTGCTTTCACACGTGTACGCCCTCTGCACCAGAATGGAACGTGCGTTTCATCCCTTGGTTAACTGTGTGACCAGGGAATGAACTGTGTTAGCTAATACTGCTAAGGTGAGTATCTGGCCTCTCTTTCCAGCACACTGCAAAGACATAGTAGTTCACCAGAAGTTCCCCAGGGAACAGGTAGCATGGAGAGGTCGAGCTGTCACAGGCAGTCGTGACTTTACAAACAGTTGGGTCTGCTGCATCCAAACAGCCTTTAAACCTGGAGAGCCACAGGAAAGGACAATTGAATTATTGAGGATACCCTCTTTGAACCAAAGCCATTAAACCTATAGTGCCTGAAAGGTCTGACAAGTTTTAACGTTTATAAATCTTTCAAAACAAAACAAATATTTTCATAAACATTTATTGAAGTTCATAAACATTTCATAAGGTTTTATGGGGAGAATATAAAAATACAAAAGCAGTAGCAAAAGGAACACATACAGAATTTGAATATTTTCTTGTACTTCCATGAATCATGGTGGGCACAAATTTACTAAGGTATTACACTGCATTATACACAGCTTAAAGATGTCATATGAAAGCATACTGACAGATTAAACAAGTATCTTTTCAACTAGGTGTTTAAAATCTTTAATTATAATACAAGCAAAACAAAACTCTCTGGACGTTAAAACTGTCAGTGCAGCCAGGACTGTGACACGCTCGTAATCCAGGGAGGCAGAGGCAGGTGGACCTCTGAGCTCAAGGCCAGCCTGGACTACAAAGTCTAGACAGCCAAGGACACACAGAAACCTAAAAGCCAAAACCAAAACGGGGGAGAAAAAAAAAAAGCTGATACAATGCAAAACATCATGTCTAGTATCTGCTCATAAAGGAAAACCACTTTAGCTCAGCAGGCACGGCGGCACACGCCTATAATTCCAGCATTCAGGAGGAGCTCTGTGAGTTCAAGAGGAGTTCCAGGACAGCCAAGGCTAAACAGAGAAACCCTGTCTCAACAAACAAACACTACTTTAGGATCAGCATCTTTCAGGAACAAAACAAAAATAAAGCCATCTCTGAAACAGTACCAAATTTGTATCACCCAGAGAGTTCAATGCTTAACACAAATAGCCGTGGATATCTGCTTTAGTAGGTGTGTCCATCTACTTGGGCAAGTCAATAGACCTCTCTGGACGGTCTTCTCACCTCCAAAGTGGGTTTCTTAGGACCTCAGTTGTGTGCTTCCTGGCACATGTAAAACCCTGGGTTCACTACCTGGCAAAGAGAAGAGCAACGTATAAGGCAGTAATTTCAGCCAGAGAGCGCACCTGTTAAGTCTGGCGTATCTGAACATTAAACGCAAACCTGGGGCTTTGTAAGAAGAAAAGGATCTCTAAAACTGCGGTGAGGCTAGCTTACAGTTAAGAGCACTTGAGGGTGTTAATTCCAGGAGAGTTCTATGTCATCGCTGGCCTCTGCAGGAATCAGGCAGGCAGGCAGTGCATACATGGAGGTAAGTCACTTACTATATATAAAATCATTTTTTAAACTTTCTGAGATTAAAAAGAGACCTAATTTTCAGGACCCCCCCCCCCACCTCCGTACGGTGTCGTGTCTTGGGCTGTGGTCAGACTCCTGCCATTTTCAACAATGGGCAGCACAGCCTCACGCGTGCTGAGGCCTGCCCACAGGACTGTGTGGTCAGTATTTTCACCCATGCTGCGGTCGTGCTAGCAGCCCTCTGAGTCTTCTTAAGGATGCACACTGAGGTTACCAGGCATTTCTGTAAACGAGAACTCTCCCAAAGTACTTTACAGAGTGAAAGTCTGAACTTTACACTTGGCAACCACACAGCACTGTATTATTTCACCCTGGGGTCATTCTCCATTCAGTTCAGCACTATTACAAGTTTTTGGGGTTTTTTGTTTTTTTTTTAAGACAAGGTTTCTCTGTAGCCCTGGGGCTACCCTGCAAACTCAACCTGTAGACTAGACTGGCCTCTGCCTTCCTAGTGTGGGGACTAAAGGCATGTGCCACCACTGCCCGAGTACCAAAGTCTTACTATTCTCAATTCTAAGATTACATGGGAAAGCTGAGGTGGGCGTCCTGTTCTGCAATGCTTATTGGCAATGAAGACATGGAGCCACTAAGTAATCTGCTTTAGGGACAGGTACTAAGAGTTGATTTAACAAGTTTAAACATCACCATTTGCATTTTAAAACAACTTGGAACAGGAAAGATTTTAAACTTTTAACATTGCTTCCATACAAGAGACTGGAATCTACTTAAAACAATGACCACCTTTAAATATCGCTAATGAAGACATTTAGACAGAGGGTAGATTGGCTGGTGAGTTTATCAGCTGAAGGCTCATTGTAGAGGGCGGCAAACTAAGAAAAACTGGCCATGTGCTTCCATTCAAATCTAAAGCACTCCTGCCCCAGGACTGATCCTGAACTGAACCCATGCGGGCTGGGTTCTGGTGCCAGTTTACTCCAGGCACCACATGGCAACTGACTAAATTTTGCAACCCTCTTCACACAGAGTGACCCCCATCCTGGGCTTTCCTGGGAGTGGAGGTTTCCCAGGAGCAGC
This sequence comes from Rhombomys opimus, assembly GCA_010120015.1. Lineage (NCBI taxonomy): Eukaryota > Metazoa > Chordata > Mammalia > Rodentia > Muridae > Rhombomys > Rhombomys opimus. The sequence goes on along the minus strand of REGO01000215.1, from coordinate 1,092,864 downwards.
CACTTTCTGACCTAAAACACGTGTAAGTCCTGAAAGAACTGGCCCACCCATCTTCAGACCTCCTCCTCTGAGCCACCTTCGACTCGCAACTCTGCAACGCTACAGAGCCCCAACTACGGTACCTCCTCTACCAGTCAATGGCCACTGTCACAGAGTATCGTCAATCACAGGGTGGAGAGGCTCCTCCATTTACCACCGGGCTCTCACTACCACTGCACTTACTCTAGTGCCAGACACTACAGCACACACTACAGCGCCGGTTACCGGACGCTGCCACCAACGGGGAGTGCAGCTCACTCAGGACCATCAGACTACAGCACACCTGCATCCTCAAGGAGACTCGAACACATTCCTCTTGTGTGGTGAGGACACAGCAGTGCAGACTGCTTGCCTAGCACATGCAAAGCCCTCTGCCTTCACTCTCAGCATCACATCAAACAGCCCTGAGGGCAATGCCTGTAACCACACTTGGCGACAGAAGCTCAAGTCATTCCTGCCTACATACCTGAGCTTAGAAGACCAGCCCAAGCTACAGGAGATGGCCTCAGAAAACAAGACAGACAAGCTAGGTTGAAAACACGGAGCAGTTTTCCTTGTAAATTCCATCATTTTAAATTCCTGGGTTGTGCACATGGCCCACACCTATAATGCCAGCCTTCAGGGAGGCAGAGGAAAGTGGATCTCTGTTCATCTGAGGCCACCCTGGCCTACAGAGCTAACTCCAGGACAGCCAGCGGCATTACACAAAGATAGCATGTCTCAAAAAACAAAATAAATAGAAAAATCTTGGGTCATAATCAGGCTTAGTGGTACACACCTTTAATCCCTGCAGAGGCAGGTGGATCTCTGTGAGTGAGGTCAGCCTGGTCTACTAGTAAGCTCCAGGACAGCCAACACAATACAGTGAGACACTGTCTCAAAAATAAGTATGTAAATAAACAAAAAGTAAATAGAACAAAAGCCTCAAATGGAACCTGAATAACTACACTGGTACTCTGGCAGGGCACGGTGGCCCACGCCTGTAATCCCAGCCCTCCAGAAGTGGAAGTAGCAGAGTTCAAGACTATCCAGATTCCGAGTAAATTCTGGGCCAGCCTGGGCTACCAGACCTGCCACAAACAGGTGTGGCTGAAAGGGCATGCAGGGGACTGAAGAGATGGCTCAGCATATTGGAACACTGGCTGCTCTTATCCCAGGTAAGGACTTCAGGTCAGTTCCCAGCACCCATAAGTCAACTCCCAACGATCTATAGCTACAGTTCCTGGGCACCCCAAAAGCTGACCAGCAGACACCAGGCACACTTGACATACATGTAGGCAAAACCCTCAGATACATCCATTGTAAATACATATAGGGCTGAGCCAGGCACAGTGGCTCACCCCTGTAATCCCAGTACTTGGGAAGGAGGTGGCAGGCAGGTCTCTGTGAGTTTGACGCTAGCCAGGTCTCCAAAGTCCAGGGCAACCAAGGCTATAAAGAGGAAACCCTGCCTCAAAAAACAAAAAGCCCTGCAGTTTTAAGCACTTTCTTATTTGTAAGTATTCTGCCTGCATTTGTGCCTGCAGACCAGAAGAGGGCACCAGATCTCACTATAGATGGTTGTGAGCCACCGTGTGGTCGCTGGGACTCAAAACCAGCAGTTTGGAGAAACAGTCAGTGCTCTTAATCTCTGAGCCATCTCTCCAGCCCCCAACCAGAGAGCACTAGGCACACATGTGGTGCACATACAAACACGCAGGCAAAACATACACATAAAATAAACCTAAAAATTTTGTATCTAAAAAATAATTTTAAAACCAGTTTGTGTAGCTTAGTGATAACAGCAGTTTCCCACAAGGCCAAGGGTACAAACTGTGGCACAGAAAAAAAAAAAAACAAACCAACTTTAAATTTGGGTGTGTGCCAGGCAAGCCTGTTATCCCAACACTTGGAAAGTGCAAAGAGGCAGGAGAGATGACGGATCAGGGCTAAGGACATTTGCTGCTCTGAGAAGACCCAGGTTCAGTTCCAAGCACCCACACAGCAGCTCACAACATTCTAACTGCAGTTCTAAGGGAGAGGACACCCTCTTCTGGCCCCCGGGCACCAAGTACACATGGGTGGAGTGTACACACATACATATAACAAACCCACTCACACACACAGAATAAAATCTTTGTTTTACACTTGAAGGCCCCCCTGGGATATAGTAAGTTTGAGACTAGCCTAAGGTAGGAGACCGCCCACCTCCCTGCAACCCTCAAAATTTAGTTCTAACTTGGATGTGTATCTCACCCTCTCTAGCTAAATTAAAGTGACCACTTTGAAATGGCTACAATTTCTGTAATTCTACTTATGTAAAATGCTGGAAAATGTAAAACTACAATACCACCAACAGACGGGAGTTCCAAGACTAGGAGCTCGAAGAGGAGAAACCTAACAAAAACAAAACTAACAAGCAAAACACATGGGAGACGTTTGAAGGCGAAGACCTATCCTATAAACTTGGCAGTCATTTTAAACACACACACACTCACACACACTTGAAATTAAGACTGCACATGGAAAGAAAAAGCAACTTTATTGCATGTATAATTTGAAGTTGTTTATGGAGAAGTCATCTATTTTTCAGAAGTACATTAATGAACACCATCATTTACAGAGGTTCTATGCTGGATAAGCAACCCGACACTGTAAAATAAGTTACTTTACAATCCTGATGAAGTTATCCCTGTTGGAAGTCCAAAGTGAAGCTTAAGAGATTAAACACTGTATAAGATGTAGCACTAGAAGCAACTGCAGAGCCTTTTTCTTCCGGTTTCCTGTGCCTGTGCACTGGAAGCCAGGTTGGGAGTCGCCTTCACCACTCTCTGTTGTATTTTTATCTGTGTGTGCACACATGTAGGGTCAGTTACCTCCTTCCCCTCATATGGGGACGCAGGAATTGAACTCAGTTCCCGGCTTGCTCAGCACTTCACCGCATTTTTTTGTGATGATCCCTTTATTTAGGTTAGAGCAGCTGGCCAGTGACACACAAGGATCTGCGGCTGGTGACCAGCAGCAGGGGGCTCACTTACACCTTTAAGGTGCTGGATCCACAAGCCCTCATGCTTGCACAGCAAACTCTCTGCCCGAGTCATCTCCTCAGCCCACAAAGCCTTAACCACCATGTAAAATACCGGCGCCACTGTCCATAAACACCAACCACTGCCCCTCCCACAACAGCCTCTTTCTTCTAGCTCCACACGAGAACACTGAGCGCAGGTGAGCCACACATGACTTCACAGCAGCCCCGTCGTAAGGAAGCACTCTGTCCGGCAGAAATGACTGCCGTGGCATCTGTGCTGTCACTTGTATGTAGTGGGACTCAGCTACTAGACTGGACCATACAGATCTAGAGAAATCACAAAAATATACATTCTAGAACAGCTTAGCAATGAAGGAAAACAACTCAAGGCAGATGTCCCCCAACAACATTCTGCACACCTCCTCTCCAAGATTCAGGAGTCAGTTTCTGTATTAAGTATCTAGTCTACCCCAGCACATCTGCAGGGTGAAAACTACATGACAGTATCTCATCTGTCTCTCTCCAGGGGATCTTTAAGAACAGGGCTAACCTCTCATACATACACACACACCCCCTACCTAACCTATACCTAGATGCTTTCTATAACAATCACTTTCCATTCAGTTCTGGTAAGAGAAGTCATCTTAGGTTCCCTAGCTTTGTTTAACCCTTCAACTACAAATTTAATACAACAGTTAAGTACCAGCAGTTCACAAAAGCTCACTTAAGCTTACTGGGTAAGGGTTACAAAATCTGAAATAAAGTAACCAACACTTAGGGGTAGAAACTTATCTCCACTGATGGACAGAGGGTCAAGCTCAGGAGGACAACCCAGGTTAGATCTCCAGCACTGTATAAACTGGGAGTAGAGCTGGTGCACACCTGTAATGCAAGCACTTGGGAGGTGGAAGCAGGGTCAGAAGTTTCAAAGTTCAAGGTTATCTTTGGCAACAGAGTCCCACCTGACCCATATCAGAAGAGGGGTGGGGACTATTAGGTGGGAACAAGACCCACAAAGATTGCAAAGTGTGACAGTCCATAACGGTGATCCCAACACTCCAGGGCAAGGAGAGTCTGTGCAGGAAGCCCCAGGTCTGCTGAGGCTGCCGAGTGAAACCATTCCAAAGAGAAAAATGTACTAAAAGCTTGTCATATGACAGTACAAGTAAAAACAGTCTATGGTGTCCTAGCTACTCATGTTATATACTGTGAGCAAAAATTTGCCTTAGGAAAAAACCCTTCTAGGTAAAATTTTACAATGGGCATGGAGGTCCACTCCTCTAATCCCAGCACATGGGAGGCAGAGACAGTCGGTTACATGGTGAGACTCTGTCTGGATGAATCAATGAATGAATGAACCAATAAATAAATAAGAAGTGTCCATGGAAATTTCACAGCACATAAAGCTAGGCTGGTAACTTAAATCATGGAATCCCAGCTACCTGACACTGAGAGAAATTGAGCAAGACCCAACCAAAACACAAAGTAATAGGACCAGGGACTTATCTCAGTAGCACACACTTGCCTAGCATACACACAAGGCTCTAGGTTCAATACCCAACACCAATAAATAACTTCACAGCCTAAGATACTGTAACTTTCTTCATACTTCACCCTCTTCTGAACTGCGGAGGGTACCTGTGCTTGCACATGTTCACACCCAAACACATACACTGTGTTGGTGTCCCCACAGGCTCATGTATTTCAAGAGTTGGTCACACTGGTTTCTATTTGGGAAAGTTTTGCATCTTTTATAAATAAGAGTCTTGCTAGAGGAAGCATGTGGCTGGAGGCAAGCTCTGACTTTTCAGACTCCCCTCACCTTCAGCCTGCTTTCTCTGCTTTCTGTGTGGCTGAGATGTGACCTCTCTACCTCCCCGTCTGGCCTCCACGTCTCCCTAGCCACCATCAACGCTACCCCTGGAACCCTAGGCCAAAATACACTTTCTTCCTTTAGTTGGTTCCGGTCATGGCATCTTATCACAGCACCAGTAAAGTAACTAACACATACACATATATACATAATTAAAAAAAATAAATCCTGCTGTGTGCAGCAGCACATGACCGTAATCTCAGCATTCCAGAAGGCAGAGGCAGTTGGATCTCTCTGAATTTGAGGCCTGCCTGTTCTACAAAATGAGTCCAGGGCAGCCAAGGCTACACAGAGAAACCCTGTCTGGAAAAACAACAATAAAATCCTTCTTTAACATCTACAGGGCCTGGAGATGGCTCAGTGGTGCAAGTTCCCAGCACCCATACAGCGGGTCACACTGTAGCCCCCCAATTCCAAGGAATCGATGCCCCCTCCTGGCCTACAGAGGTACCAGACACCCACGCACACAAACTCATAAAAACCCACATAAATAAGTAAAAGATTATGCATAAATCCTTTAATTACATTAAATAATATGTATCTATATTGTACACACACACACACAGCTAAAGACATTATCAGAGGCCTAAAAACTGGAAGACTAGATAACCAATCTTCACTGTAACTTCTTTAATAAAGATTTAAAAACACAACTGCCAGACAATTTTCTCATCAGCAAACCGATTATTCATGATAAAGGTCAGAAAATTGTAGTTTTCAAAGACTAAATCAGGCCTTAGGCCAGATAATTATTAAACTTCTTCGAACATCCTTTCACAGTGAGGTTGAGCAGAGAAACTAGATGCCCTCAGAGGAAAAGAAAAACTGACTTAATCAACTAATTACACTCAGACTGACTTCAGCTAGGTTCCTGATCCCACCCTAATTCCTCTATGAACTGGAAAAACAGAACTGATCCGCCACTGAGGAGGAGGAGGAGGGGGAGGGGGAGGAGGAGGAGGAGGAGGAGGAGGAGGAGGAGCTTATTTCCGATCCTATCAGGCTAAGCTGTGCTTTGCACTGCCACTACACAGCAACACAAGAGATGGTGTGTGGCTGCTTCCTCACTGGGGCTTGGTGATTTACTCTGGGGGACAACAAACGCCCGAGGTATGAACAATCCAACTGCTGGCTAGACATAATGAGCCAACCACCCTGGAAGCAGATCCAGCAGCCACAGCAAGTTGACTGAAATCCTGAAAGACCCTGACCCACAAAAACTATGTGAGATCCACATGCCTTACTGTCGTCTTAATGTCGGGCTGCAAAAATCAGTGTTTCCTCAGGCTGGGAGCCCTATCTCGTTGGGGTTGTGGTATAAATGTAAAACAGCCCCAACACAACAATTTTACAGGTACACAGCCCTCGAATTCTGGCATTACAAAGAGTAAAGGCAGAGGATCCATCCAACATTATAGGGAATATGGCAAGTTCCAGGCCAACCTGGGCTACATGAGACCCTTCCCAAAATATAAGAAGGGCTGGAGAGATGGTTCAGAGTACAGACTCCTCTTGCAAAAAATAATTCAGTTCCCAAGACCCACAGCAAGTAACTAACTACTAGCTAACCCCAGTTCCAGGCCTTGACACCTCAGACTTCAGTGCATTCGTGCACACGCACATGCAGACTTTAAAATGTGGCTCAGCAGTCAGAGTTGGCTGTGCAAGCCTCACCTGGGTTTGATCTCCAGAACCATTGCCATTGCAAAGGTAGATGGCCCAAACCAGTCCGTCCTCTGACCTCCATTCGTGGTCGGCAGCACACACCCACACGCATATACACTCAGTTTTTTTAAAGGCTTTCTTTCCTTAGCATTACAGTTTATTCTCACAGACTCACAGGCCCTTCACCACAGCAGCTCACTGAAGCACAGGGAATTCATCTCAAGTAACAACCAACATGAACAGGTATTTCCTAAAACTTCTGTGACACAGCCAACAAAATAATTATGACAGTTTCAAAATAAATTGGGTTTTTCATCTGCTTTGTCTGTGGGCTGTTGGGTTTTACTGGGTCTCACCCACTCTGTGACTCTGACTAGCCTCAACCTCAAAGCAATCCTGCTGCCTCAACCTCCGGATAACTGAGACTACAGGCATGTGCCACACTAGGCTAAAATGCAGCTTTTCTGACTTATATGTTAAGCTTATTTATGTAACAGAGGGCATGAGGCAGGCATGCTGGCATATGCCCTTTAATCCCAGCACCTAGGAGGCAGAAACAGATGATCTGTGAGTTCAAGGGTCTGCACAGTGAGTTCCAGGACTCTGCACGGTAGGACTCCCGTCCCAGAATGCCCAAGGGCATGGTATCCCACATACACCCTAAAGTCCAGCATGTAAAAGCATGCCATTGTCCTAATGTAAGAGATTACTCAACAGGACATCCTTCATAAAATCTAGTGAAAAGCAGCACTGGATTCTGATGACATTTATGAGCAAGATCTTCCTGTTAACTTTTCTTACCAATGTTTAAAGGAAATTCTGCCTCCAACCTGAACACACACTGCTCACAAAATTTCCCCTGAAACTGTAAGCTTAAAGGGTAAGTTCCAACCTATTACATCTTTCTTTGTCCACTGTCCATGCCACACTGGACTAAACACCTGCTTTTATGGCAGTATCTCAGCAAAACAAACCAAATCTTGATTAATACAAGACTTCACACAATTACTTACTCATAACTTTTGATGAATCCACTCAGACTGCTATATCATTTTAAGTAAAACTAGTCTGAACTCCCGATTTGCTCCATTTATTTTCAAAACACCAAATCACTAATAAAACTGCAAGTTATTATTCAATATACAGCAGGTGTACTCTTCTGTCAACCAGACTATTAGACAGAGGTGACGGGTGGCCCTGGCACTGTCCTGAGCTACAGTAACTAGCACTTCTCCGCAAGGGCTGTTATTTGCCCCTGTCTTTCCATACAATGCTTCCACTTAGACAAGCTGGGAGAAACCAGACAGAGCCCAAACAGGCCCCTTAGGCTACTAACTCACGATGGGGACTGAAGAAAAATAAAATAAGCTGCACACTTGTCCAAAGTCAAGCAGGCTTGCCTATGCCTTGAGAGCCAGCAGCAAAGCAGCCCAGTTCTAATTTGAGCAGCAGCTCCTTAGGCGACTACGATGCTCTCGACAGCACATTCATAGCAGCAGCTCCTGAAGAGGCAGGGATCTACACTCTTACCACCAGCTTGTTCCTGTCAAACTACCAATTACTGGCAAACTCCCCTCAGGACTCAGGTGAGTCCTACCTGAGTTGCGCCACATACATGTATACATACAAATACAATGCCAGCACTCCAGAGGAAGAGGGAGGGTTGTGGCGAGTTCCAAACAAGGCAAGGTTGCGGAGCTTTTGAGGTTCTGTCTCAGAAAGCAAAGACATTCTTCGGTCAATCCACCTTCACAGAGAACTCCACAAGCACAACTTAAAAGAATGAAGAATCTGAAGCTCTTAATCACGACTCTCTCCCCAGAACCAACCAAACTCACTTTGGTCTCTTACTAAGAGGAAACAGACCAGTCACTCCAAGGAACCACGCATGCCAATGTGAAGGCCAACATTGCCGGTTTACTGATAGTGCCCTAGAACACTTAGGTCAGGGTCAGGATCAGGATCTGTTTGTGGAGGCAAACTTTTAGGCACTCCACAAGCCATTCATCTAGCTGATCAAAGTCTAAGAAAGTTCAAGGCAGGTATCCACTCGACCTATTACTCACGCCGTGCAAGACTACAGTTACACAGATGCTTATGTCTTCAAAGAAATTAGTCATCAGTAGCTGTACATACAACTGGATTGCTAAATCATCCTCAAGATGTCTAGGATGAACACTGTCAGTGTGCCGGGCATGATGCTATGGTACCTGACTTTCAAAACCTAATGGGTTTGGCATCAAGATCCTTACAGACTACTGTTTGAAAGCCAAGTGTAGTCTGGAAACCACTGCTTCCACTCACTTAGGAACCAAGCTTAAAATCAAAGCTATGTGAAATAAACCATTAACACGAGTCCCCAAAAGGGATAAAACTGTACTTCCTGAGCCACAACTCCTAGCAAAATGGCAACATAAAAAGTAAACTTTAAAACCTCACCAGGGAATTCCAATTCCCAGCCATGTTACCATGTTTCAGTATCTCCCAGTTACAGCTCACAGGATGGCAACTCTGAATCCATTCCACCAGATCCTCAGAGACCAAAGTCAACCAGAGAGCAGTGTCCTGTCCACATGCTCACACCGTGCAAAAGCGCCATAAACAAAGCTCAGCACAGGGAAATAAGCATCCCACCCAATCCTAACAGAAACATCTTGGCCCACAGTCGCCTATGTAAGGCAGCAAGCACCTCGACCTCGCTACACAGGACACACAGCGACAGCGACTTCTCTAGGACTCTGAGCCACCAGCGGTGGCAACAGCGTCGGTGGCCGACGACAAGCCACTCTGCATCTTAGGACGAAAAGCTAAAGGGGCAGTCCTGGGTCAAAGGCAGAGCCAAGAGATGTCAGGCATCCCTTGACAGGACCGGCATGCATCTCCCTCTGCACCCCGAAAAGACCGTCTGCATCTGCAGGACTGGTCCTACCTAAACACTCTGTAAACAAGGGGGTCTGGTCTGGCCGCCGGCCTCCGGGCCGACCGCTGCGGAGAAGTTTCCTCGCCTCGGCTGCACATGGCTTGCAGAACTTTGGCTGGGGCCGCGAGCCCAGGCTGGGTGGGAGCCGCAGCGCCGAGCTGCAGGCGACGGCGGCGGCGGCGGCGGCGGCGGCGGCGGCGGCGGCAGAGCAGCAGGAGGCGGAGGCGGGCGGGGGGAGGGGAGCGGCTAGGGGGGGCGGAGGGGCTCTTGCCGCCACTGCTCTCTCGCCGCCTCTCCCCCCCGGCGGGAGCCGCTCTCAGCCTCTTTGCACTAGTCGCTCCGCTCTCTCGGTCATGTGACCTTAACGTAACCGGACAGGAAAAGCCCCGCCGCCGCCGCCCGCCGCCGCGCCGGAGACACCGACCGCGGCGGCAGCAGCAGCAGCAGCAGCAGCAGCAGCGGCGGCGGCAGCAGCGCGGGGCAGAGGCGGCGGCGGGGACAGTTAGGCCAGGCCGCCCGGCTCTGCCTCCCCCCCACGCCCCGCCGCGGCCGCACCGGCGACAGGTAAGCGCGCACCGCCACCGCGTCCCGGGGCCCACGTGCCGCCCCCGGCCCGGGCTCCGTGAAGGCGCAGGGAGGGGCGGGAGCCGCCGGAGCTCGCAAACGGTTCCGGCAGCGGCCGTGGCAACAAAGGCGACGAATGACTCCCGTCCCGGAGCTCCGGGAGAAGGCAGGCGGCGGGCCCGAGCGCGCGGGGCGCCGGGGCGGGGAGGCCGGGGCGGGGGCGGCCCGCGGGGCGGGGGCGGCGGCGGCGGCGCCTGGCGCCGGGGCTCTGGCCGCCTGACAAAACCATCCCGGCAGCCAGGCGGCGGCGAGTCGCGGCCGCTCCATCCGGGGCTTCGCGGGAGGGGGAGGGGACGGAAGCCGAGAGGGCGGGCGCAAGGGGAGGGGGCGCTCCGCGTTCCGGTCCGAGTCGCCGGTCCCCGCTGCCCGCCGCGGCCAAGGGCGTCCGGAGCGGGCGGCGGCGGCGAGCGGTCCCGCGCCGGAGCCCCGCCAGGTGGGCCCGTCAGGTGCGTACTCCGCCGTCGCCTCCTGCCGCGGTCGTCGTCGCCGCCTCGGCGGCCAGGCCGCGAGCTGCGGAAGTGGGTTGGGGGAGGGGAGGGCGCAGGGAGGGGGAGGGGAGGGATCCGGTCGGACCGGAGCAGGCCCGGCCTCTCTGGCGCGTCTCCCAGCTGCAGCGGCTCCTACAGCTGCTGCCGCTACTGCCTCGGCTCCGCCTCCCGCTCGCGGGCGGGGGCGCGCACGCGCGCTTCCGGCCTCGGGTCTCGCGCTGTCTGCGGCTCTCGCGCGCGCTGCGCCCCTCCCCCCGCCCCTGGCGCCGGGGCCGTGGCGCCCGCCGGCCGGGGCGGCGCGCGCGCGCGCGGCGTAGGCGTCGGCATTGTGTTCGGCGCCGCGGGACGCGGGGCGCGCGCGCGCGCGGGGCCGGCCTCCGGGAGGGGCGGCGAGCGGCGCGACCTGGAGCGCGTTGCTCCCCACTCCCTTCGGCCCCTGGGGCGGGACCGGGGCGCCGGTCCTCCCGCCCCGCCCCGCCCCGCCCCGCCCCGCCCACACGGGGCGGAGTCAAGGCCGGGGGCGGGGCCGCGTCGCCTCGGGCTGCAGCTCGATGGGGCGGCCGCGCCCTCGCCTGCCCGCCCGGCGGCGCTGGGACGGTCAGAGCTGGGACTAGGGCTCGGGCTGTTGGCGGGGGGTGGGGAGGAAGGGAGTGGGAAGGGCGAGGGGTTAGGCGCAGGCTCGCAGGCCAGAATGCCTTCGCGATAGAAGCTGCGTAGGATGCAGGCTTTTGGTTGATTTTAGCTGGTAGTGGGTACAAAGGCCCTCGGGTGAGCTAGGTCGCCAAGCCAGGCAGGAGGAGCGAAAAATCCTGTGCGTGACGTGCCGTTCGCTGGGAGAACTTCCACCCAACTTCTCAAACAGCTAATCATACCTCCGGAGTCAGCTCCAGCTTTTGGCCTCCTTTCTCCACCCTTGTGCTTTGTTCCTTTCCGCCATCGCCATACAATGCAAGTGTGAGCGCTTGGACTCTGTCTTTTCATGGTGTATTGTCTAGTAAAGCAGGCGTAACTCCGGGGTGGTCTGTGCATGCTATATGGGCTGCTGTGCCCTCTGTGGCTGACACGATAGACCCTGACCACCAGGCCGGGGCTCGAGGACCATTTTCATCGGGAGACAGAGGCAGTCAGATCTCTGAGTTCCAGGCCAGCCAGGGTACAGAGAAACCGGGTCTCAAAATAAAATAAAATACTCATTACTATGGATTCTCACTAACGGAAAGAATCAAATCTGAGGTGAAGACCCTCAGAGAAACTGCTTTAGTTCGGAATATTTGAAAACTTGATAATTTTAATGGAGAACGTGATTCTATCCCTAATTCTTCTAAACATGACAATGTTTCTCATGTAGTAAACTTGGGATGCTGCGTTTGATATTTCCTAGCTAAGGGATTAGCCTGTTGTTGAGAACATCAAATTAAAAAATATATATATTTTTTAAAGTGGGAGAGTATGACAGACAGAAAGCACTAGTGGGTGGTAGAAAACCTTGTCCTTTTATTTCTACTTTGTTGCCCAGTTTTAAGCGTCTTCTTCTTCAGAAAATTTGTATAAAGATGGGTGCAAAACTTCCACCAAAATATGCCAGCAAAATTAATGCTGGACATACCTTAACCTCAGAGAACAAAATCTGGTAAGGAGAGCATTTTGTGTTAAAGAATAAACTTTACAATGACTTCCACATTTTTCATTTTACAAGACCTTTGTGGTGGTTTGAATAACAGTGGTCCTGACCCTGACGGTCTCATGTATTTGGTTGCTTAATCATCAGAGAGTGGCACTATTTGAAAAAATTAGAAGGATTAAAAGTTCCGGACTGTTGGAGTAAGCGCATTATTGTCGGTGGGCTTTGAGGTTTCAGAAGCCCATAGTGGGCCCAGGCTCTGCCTGCCAGTCAGGGTGCGGCTCTTAGCTCCTCCAGCACCATGTCTGCCTGCCATAGTGCTAATGGACTAACCTCGGAAACTGTAAGCATGCCCACAAGTAAATCTTCTCCTTTTTAAGAGTTGCCATGGCCATGGTGTCTCCACCACAGTAGAACTTTGTCTAAGATGCCCTTAGAAACACTTTACCCCAGCAGCCCCTCAGAAGCTATGCCCTGTCACTCATGATTTCAGGTACCTACTGCGTGGTGTCGTTTCCTGCCTGAGAATTGCTACAATGGGTAGGCAGGGAAGGAAACAGCTTGGGATCAGCTTTAGCATGAGGGACTCTTCTTCCATCTCTCAGGGTTCCTGGGTCCTTCACCCCTAGACCCAGTGCCCTTTCCCTGTAGTTGAACAAGAAGTATGGTGCAGGACGTGAAAAGGACAACTGAAGAACTGTTGGTCGGTGGCCAAAGGGCACCCTTCACTTTTCCTCCTTCCTTATAAGTGTTCTTTACAGGACACTGAGAATCTAACAGGGAATTACAGATTGATAATTAAATGAGATTTTATATGCTTACAATACTAAAATGGTCATTAAGATGGAATCCAGCCAGGCATGGTGGCACATGGCTGGAATCCCAACACTGCCAGATTGGAGGCTTGAGGGTCAGGAATTCAAGGCTGCCATCCTCAACAACAGAGAATTTGAGGTCAACTTAGACTGCATGAGACCTTAGAGAAAGGGGGAAGGAGAGAGATAAAAGGGGCTTGGGAAGCAGGAGAGCAAGCAAGCATCAATAGCCACAGAACCCTTACCAAGAAATAGCAGCCCACGACATACAAGATTTTTCTTTCCTGGTTCAGAGGCCAAGTTAGATGCTGGGATTTACATTCAAACACAAACCCTAGATCACGCATATGAGGGATATAGATGTGACTCTTCAAGAAAACCCAGGGGGCTGGAGAGATGACTCAGTGTTTAAGAGCATTCTCTGCTCTTCCAGAGGACCGGGTTCAATTCCCAGCACCCACAAGGCAGCTCACAACTGTCTGTAACTCCAGTTCCAGGGAATCTGACAACCTCACACCTATCGAATAAAATGAAATAAATTAAAACAAAAACAAAAAAACCTCAGGGCACACATGGTGTCACACATCTGGAATCCCAGCCCTGGGGAGGCTGAGTAAGGAAGATTGGAGTGCTGCAAGTTCAAGGATGGCCTCGGCTGACCAGCAAGACCTCTCTCAGAAATAACAGGATTAAAAGGTCGCTGTACAAAATCAGGAATTTGAGGAGCTCTTTAGTGTATCTGCCTAAGTACTTTTAACCTTTATATTTCAAAATATTTTTGACAAGAGCAGTGGTGCCCGCTTCTGATCACAGCACTCGGGAGCCAGAGGCAGAGGGACCTTGTGCACGTTGTAGACCCTGGGCCAGGGAAAGGCTAGCGTGACCTCAGAATGATCTTAAAATGCGTGAGTGTGCCGGACTGCCTGGTTATTTTGACTTCTCAGTCCTCAAAATGGGTCTATGACTAGCTACAAGTTCTGGTGAATCCCATGGGTCTGTCAGGTTTCCAAACGGTTGAAACAATTTTCATTAATAATACTGATCTTATTTTTCAGTGTGTTAACATTGGGGAAATCTCAATTCAATGAGTCAATATTTTCCAAATGACCACTGGATACTGATTTTTTAAATGTGCGTGAGTAAAACTGCATGGCTCAGGAGGTAGGGCACTTGCTGCCAAATCTGATCACCCAAGTCTCATCCCTAGAAACCACATGGTGCATGGGGAGACCTGGCTGTCATCTGGTCTCCAAACACAGAGACAGGCAGGCAGGCAGGCTCTCGTACACACAACACACAGGTATACACACACACACACACACACACACACACACGTGGGGAGAAAGAATCATCAGAGAGGGGAGGGGGTGAAGATGGTATATATTAGCATCACATGGAGGTGACACGTATGTGTGAAAATGTCTTAAAATCCATGTTTTTTATTAATTCATACAGTTAAAGTGCAGAGGCCTGAGTCTTGCAGTGCACCACGGTTCATCTGAACCAGCCTGAGGGTAGTCGAGGCACCACGGTTCATCTGAACCAGCCTGAGGGTAGTCTAGGCACCACGGTTCATCTGAACCAGCCTGTGGGTAGTCGAGGCACCACGGTTCATCTGAACCAGCCTGAGGGTAGTTTAGGCACCACGGTTCATCTGAACCAGCCTGAGGGTAGTCTAGGCAGGCTGCTTTACTTAGGAGGTGAAGTTGTTGCTGTTACTGCTCCAACCCCGTGTCGCTCTCCTTGAAGTTGATTGTACCATAATTTTTAGAACTGTCATTACGATCTGACTTCTTGGCTTCTCTGAACTGCAGTAGGAAAATAAGTGCGGCTACATGGTTTATGCCTTTCCTTCTGTAATTACCATGGAAGAGGATTTAGTAAAGGAAAAGATGACTAGCATCACTGAGGTTTAGTTCGTGCCCACCCACCGGCATTAATTTTTAATAGTGCTAATTGAAAGGGCAGTTTGTATCCTGGTAAGTGGCCTACACTGCTTGACAGAACCATCTTAGTTCAGAATGACGCTGCTTCAGTTAGTGACGTGTGCGTGCATTATAGCGTTCATTATTCTTAGTGCCCTTGACACTCAGTCTAAGTGGTGTTCAGGGTGTTCTAAGAGCCACAGGGAGTCATCTGTTCCCAAAAGCTGCTGCTTCTCAGTTTCTATGCAGAAAGTGGAAGAGGAACTCAGAGACCGTGATTATGCAGTCTGCTCCTGTGTCCCTCCAAAGGCCGAGCTGCCTGGGGGGTCTTAGTGCCCTTGACGGCTAGGTCCTCAGGGTGTCAAAGTGGGAAAAAGGGTGAAGACTGAAAACTAAATCATCACAGTGTTCGAAGTGATGGGTATAACTGGCTCTGAGAACTGTTTGGTTTTGGTTTTACTTTTGGCATGACTCTCTTACGTCCTCTGGATTCGCTTGAGAAAACATTGTACACATGTAAAGTACATAGAGAAGACATTCTAGAAAAGCTTTTGAAGAAACACTCACCAGACGTGATGTGCACACTTTAATCTCGGCACCTCCAAGGTGAAGCTGGGCGGACCAGCTGATCCACACAGTGAATTCTGGACCAAAAAGGCCTCCATAGTGAGACCCTGTCTCAAAAGGAAGGGAGGAAGGGAGGCAGGCAGGAAGGAAGGAAGGGAGGAGGGAAGGAAGGGAGGAGGGAAGGAAGGGAGGAAGGGAGGGAGGGAGGGAGGAAGGAAGGAAGGAAGGAAGGGAGGCAGGAAGGAAGGAAGGGAGGAGGGAAGGAAGGGAGGAGGGAAGGAAGGGAGGAAGGGAGGGAGGGAGGGAGGGAGGAAGGAAGGAAGGAAGGAAGGAAGGAAGGCAGGAAGGAAGGCAGGCAGGCTGGCTCTCTGTCTTTAGTTCTTCACGTTCACTCTCCTAATTTAGGAAAGACCGTGACTTTTCACCATGTCTGTGCACCTGCATAAATTCCTGTGTGCCACATTCATGCCAGCAGCCTGGGGCTCGGGAAAAGGCGTCAGATCCCAGGAAGTCAGTTACAAATGGTTTTGAGCAGCTGTGTAGGTGCTGGGAGCCGAACCCAGTTCCTCTGCAAGTACAGCAAATGCTTTTAAACACTGAGACATCTCAACAGTCCCCAAGTGACTTTCTTAAGTAGCTTTTTCTTTCTTCTTTTGTAAAGTTCGGTTTCATTGTATTAAGTGGTTGGGGGGTTTGTCTTCTGCTGTTGAGAAAGTCTCCAGTATCACTGGCTGGCCATGACCCGTCTGTTGTATCCTTAGCCTCCCTGATGCTGGTATCACAGGCATGTACTACCTACACAGGGTTTACATGATGCTGAGGTGAAACCCAAAACTTTGTGCATTCTAGGCAAGCACTCTGCCAACTGAGTGCTATCCCAGTGCTGGTTAGGGATTCTCCATGTGGGTCTTAACCGTGCTGTCTCATGGCTAGCTTTGTGACTAGTGTTGGTAAGAACATTTAGAAATGGCCTGTAGAGCAAGGCAGAGTCGCACAGAACATGAACCGTATGCCCAGAAGGTCACAGGCTTCGGTCCTGGCTCTTTCTCAGCCCATATAGTGCCGTGACTGCACCCTGACATGACTTAGTGCTCTGGCTTTTGAGTCAGGCTGTCTGGCAGCTCAGAAGACCCTCAGACATCAGGCACCAGACCTCCAGCTGCAGCCCAAGGTGGCCAGAGCTCTAGATCCCCGTGGTCTCATCCCAGAGGACCCAGTGATCTCACAAATGCAACGTTTTCTTTCCCACCAAACTAAGATTTGGCTGTATCTCCCAGGGAGACCTGCCCAGCTATTCCAGAAACTGCGTCTGAGGGCTTTGACCTCTCCACCCTCCTCCCCAAGCCCTGCTGCAGACTTCTTCATCTTCTAAGTGTCTTTCTAACCTTCCGCCTTCCTCTCAACCCCCACCCTCAGCCCCTCTCTAGTCCAAGAGCCTAGAAGGACTCCCTTGGTCTTTCTCATTGTGCCCCCTGGCTCCTAAGAACTGAAGTCCTTTGCCACAGCTCAGCCTGCAGCCTTCTTATACACTTGCATCATGCGGAAGCATCACCTGATATTTTTAAATTGAGAAAATTCTCCAAACTGTAGCAGACATTAAATTTGATGAGCATTTTTTAGATTAAAAAGAAGCTACACTTTTCTCCTAAACCACTAGGCTAGTCAGGGCCAAACCATGGCTAGACTGAGTACTCTTCCTTTGTGACCCCCTAGTAGTTTAGTAAATGTTAAACACCATGCCAGACACCCTCCTAGGCACCTGGCAGACGTGGCTAGCGAGGATAGTTTGCTCTCAGGAAGCACAGGCGGGCCTCAGAACCCTCACAGCTTCTCACACTTGAGTGAGGTTCAGTTGTATGAGCACACATGTGTGAACGTGTACCAATATGACTGAGTACACAGGTCGGTCAGTCACAGTCTCTCAGAAAGTAGCATGAGCAAAGGGCTCTAGATCCACCACCTGCCCTGACCCTGAGGCAGCCCAGGGTGGAGCTTCCAGAAGAAGGGCCAGGGCAGGGGCCCTGTGTTCTCGCAGGAGCCAGTGATGGCTGCAGCACCAAGGGACTGGGGGAAGACAGCCTTCTGCAACAGCTCGTCCACGGGTTTCTGAGTGGACACCTGGTCTCACGCATCAGTCCTCAGGGGAAGCCAAATGGTTTTCTGTTTGATTGGTTTTTGAAATAGGATCTTGCTGTGCCTCCCAGGCCCTGATTACAAATGGTCCTGACTCAGCATCCTAAACGTGAGAGTAACAGGGACTTTTAATATGCTTGGATTGCAGAATAAGCCAGATTCCTTGTAAAGATCACCAAACTGACAGTCTTATAGCTTGTGTGATTGGCACATGCTAGGAATCCCATGCTCAGGTAAGAAGATCATAGACATATGAACCTGTCTGAGAAATAAATAAAATTTTAAAATTAGGTTGTCATGGAAATACACTATTGGAAGCTGAGCATGGTGTCACACACCTTTAATCCTAGCACTCTGGGAAGCAGAGACAGGTGGATCTCTGTGGGTTCAAGGCCAACCTGGTCTATAAAGAAAGTCCAGGACAGCCAAGGCTACACAGAGAAACCCTGTCTCGAAGAAAAAAAAAAAGAAAGAAAAGAAAATACATTATTTGGCTGGTTTGGTTTGGGAGGTTTGCTTTGTTTTGTTTCTTTGGTTTGGGTTGGGTTGGGTTTCTCTGTGTAGACCTGGCTCTCCTGGACTAGCTTTGTAGACCAGGTTAGCCTTGAACACACAGAGATCAGCTTACCTTTGCCACCAGAGCACTGGGCTTAAAGGCATGCACCACCGTACCCAGCTATGAAAGTATATTATTTGTTATGCCTTGTTTTTATTAGAAAAATTACTTTTCATAGCCAGGCATGGTGGTGCACACCTATAATCCAAGCTCTTAAGAATCCAAGGCCAATCTAGGCCACATGGGACCCTATCTCAAAAAAAAGAAAGAAAATGGAAATAAGATCACTTTCCATCTAGTGCCTTAGCTCTCGGCCTTCCTAACACTGCGACCCTTTGACACAGTTAGTGCCTCATGTCGTGCTGGCCCCAACCATAAAATTATTTCTTTGCTACATCATAACTGTTATGAATTGTAATGTAAATATCTGTGTTTCTGATGGTCTCCCTGTTGAAAGTGTCCAAAGGGGTCATGACCCACAGGTTGAGAACCACTGATCTGGTGACTGGTGTGCCACCTGTCCCTTCCCTAGCAGGTACTGGGATTGTGTCCTTTCTACGTATTTGCATAGGAAAACCCCTGTCCTTGCAGGGTTGTGATTCGTCTATGCCTTTGGACCCTCCCATGTCCAGGTTTTGTAGTAAGTATGCAGAGAGTCTGGATCCGCTCACAAGTCCCTGTGCGGCCTGAGGGGCTCATGGAGAGAGAACCATCACGTTTGCCCTCTGGAGGGACCACTGTCAGGTGGTGAGTGGGCAAGGAGAGCAGAGCTGACGAGAAGGTCACCCTCGAGAGAGTGGAGGGGCCACACAGGAGAGCGAGAGTGGGCTGGTCAGGGGTGGAAGAGCGTGGTGTGTGCACCGAGCTGGGGGTTCTGCACAGGCCTGTGCTCCAGGTTTCCGCTGTGCTCGCTGTTACCCACGTTTGCTTTAAAGCTCCCAAGAAGACTAGGGTAGAAGGGAATGCACCCCCACAGGGATCCTGCCACAGAGATGCTGCAGTGGGCCTAGCTTCAGAGTGGTGTCAGAGGGTGCGATGCAGAGGCTTGTCCCGAGGAAGAAGGGTGGCCTTAGGAAGTCCACACTGCCAGGAACAGTCTCTCAACACCTCCAGGCCTGGCATATCTTGTAAGCCATTTTGGATATGGAGGGCAGGGGCTGGGTATGGGGGGAAGAAGAGACAGGCCGATCTCTGAAGAAGGGTGGCCTTCTCAGCCACAGGGCTAGGTATCATTTGTGTCAGTTATGCATCATGGAACTAATATTGGTGTCTGGGGGGAAAGGGGTGCAGCAGAGAAAGGCCCTTCTGTCCCATGGGCAGGACACCCCCCCCCCCAAAAAAAAAACACCCTTTTGAAATCCTAGAGCCTTATGCTGCCTCTCACACTTATCCCAGGCCAACTCCCTGTAGAATATTCTAGGTGTTTTGTTTTTACTATCTGTCTGAGAAAAATATTTTAGTCTCCCAAACAGAAAGGTCTGACTGATGAGTATATCCAGCCTGTGTGGTTTTAGCCTGTGGCCTGTTCTGTGCGTTTTCTCAATTTCTCCCACATTTCTGAGAGGACATTTGTCTTCTTTATATTTTGAATACTCATGCTCAGTGTGATTCCTGATTTAAGATGTGTTCCTAAATTGATCTTAAAATAACTTGTAGACTCCCTTTAAAGGGAAATATTTAGCAATTTCACCATGGCTTCATTCTCACAGGTTGAATAAAAGACTCAATGTTAGTTATGCAAAGACAGAGCCACTCAGTCTGCTGTATTTAAGGGAATGATACTTAGTATATCCATTAATGTAAAACCAAGTCCTCCCACTAAACATTGATAACTATGATGCACTGAAACATGAAAAATAAATGTCAGAAAGATTAAAGCTAGGCGCAGCCCTGTAGTAGAGAGCCTTTGCTTTCTCCATGCAATGCCCCGGATTCAGTCACCAGCAGCACCAAAATAGCTATCTACAAACAAGACTAAAACAAAATCTGGGAAGTGCTAGTCTTCTGACACACAGCTCATTTTCCATATGCACAGTGGCTTTTGTAAATCAATTTTTGGGTGCAGGATTTCTCTGTGTAGCCTGGCTGTCCTGGAACTCACTCTGTAGATCAGGCTGGCCTCACACTCAGAGATCTGCCTCACAGTATTTTTTAAAAGAGAGAAAAAACAACTAGAACTGTGAAATGGTTCTATGGATAAAGGCACTTACTTGGCCACCAAGCCAGCTGACCTGAGTTCAATCCTCCAAAGCCCGCACGGAGAGAACTGACCCCTGCAAGTTCCCCTGCCCCCTGCACATAGTGCTGTGTCCTGCACATATACAGGCACAGAGTCAGTGGATGTAACTTTCACAGTTTCTAAATCAGAGTAAAATGGAAGGCACAGTGGCTCATACCTTTAATCCCAACCCTTGAGAAGCAGAGGCGACAGCAGGAGAGCTCTGTCTGTTCAGCCCCAGCCTGATGTATGTTTTTTAAAAAAGGAGTAAAGGGATGGATAAAGTTCATGAAGAGACACCAGATTAAACAGAAATAGACAGTTAATAGATGCCTCATATCATTAAATATCACTCATGTCATAGGAAGTGAAAAAGGTAATATTAGCAAAGATTCCTCAAAAAGTAGTAGTGAGGTCTGGGGTGGTTCAGCAGCAGAACGCTCACCTTCTAGCATGTGCCAAGCCCTAGATGTTCTCCCAAGCACGAGAGAGAGAGAGAGAGAGAGAGAGAGAGAGAGAGAGAGAGCATGCGCCAATGTATCAGGGGGGCATCACACATGTCGGTATGCCCATACTATTTCAATCTTTCATAACAAGTATATATATTTAAAATTACTAAAAAATAGTATCTCTTGTTAATTTAAACCAGATAGTAATGCCAGTGCTTAACAGACTGAGGTAGGAGGAACATGTGTCCAAGGCCAGCCTGGGCCACACACTAAAAATGTTTCTTAAAATCAAACAAAATCCAGTGAAGCCTGGTTGATCCTACTTCTCAAAATTACTTTTTTGCATCTGAGCAAGCTACCTCCGCTCTTTTGCCATTTCCTTGCCTTAAAATGTGAGTAGCCCATTAGGGTTTAAGATGATAAACATACTTGAAATACTAAGAGGAAGATAGATGGGCAGCCGAGGAGGAGGGTTCTTACTGTAAACAATCAAACCTGGTAGGAAGGGAAAGCAGGAAGCCTTAGCAGTCCACCAATGAAATGTCAGGACTCAGTGCATGGATTCTGGATCTTACACCAGACGCTGTTGAGTGAACCTTGAACAAGTCTAAAGATCTCTAATGTTACAGTGAATGTGTTAGGAACTTTTTCTCCAAGCTTTGCTCCTGCATTCATGTATACTGGTGGAGTTGGGAATACCCAAACATTCCTAAGGTCAGATCTAGGGTTTGAGTTGACTTGCCCAGAGTGTTATCCCAGCACCCATAGCAAAGTGGGGGCACACAGGGACCAAGAAATAAATGAACACAGGATTAAAATGGCTTAAAAAAATGTGAGTAGCCATGTCTCCAATAACTTACTAATGGGAACTAAACAGTAGTATAAAAGGGGTTCTCCTCGTGAACTCTCCGTAAGCAACAGCCGCTGTCAGGGACAGGAAGAAGTAGGTGCTTTGACCTTTGATGCTGGAGGAGGCAGAGCATCTTCCATGCTTTTCAGCATTCATCAGTATTTCAACTTTATAATTACCAGTACTGAGAATGCCACTTCACATAAATGCATAGCAAAGAATGGCGGAAGTATACCTGTGAAGGGCCATCTCAAAAATTATTGGAAGTTTTATCATAGTCTCAAGTATCAAGTATTATGTGGTGATTTTTTTTTTAATGAAACTTACCTCAGCCACTCAAACAGCAGGATTTTTGTCTTGTTTTGCATTTCTACAATCTTGCATTCTAAAGTGTAATAACAATCCAGAGATACAATAATCTGATACTTAGATGCTGAAGGTGTGGCGACAGGAAAGCACTAAACAAGGTTTTCCGTGATGAAACCGCTGTGCTGTAGAAGCAGACACTGCACTTTATAACACAGCTGCATGCTAGGCCTTCCATCGCTGTGTGCCGTGCTCACGCTGTGAATGCCGAACACAGCTGCAGTGAAGCCACGCGACACCTCGGATCTGCCACATGTCTTTTGGCTGCTGTGTCGAGAAATGCTTTGCTGTTGCCTGTTCTTCGTGCCCTTCATATTCAGTTAGAAGATGCTGTATGGGCTGGGCTGTACCGTCTGTCCACTAAAATACTGGCATTGACACATGGCTTCTGGGGGACACTCCTGTTACCCCAGGTTTCCCAGGTTCCCTTCCTGTAGCAATAGCCACCTGCTTCCCCTCACCTTACTACTGCAAGTCTTTTCCATTTCTCTAAATGTCCTGGATAGTCTACCACAGGACTCAGGCAGTGTAAAACATTTGTGGTTTGCCATTTCCACTTAGTAATTCACTCTTCTGTCTACAGTAATTCATTTTGTTTTGGTTTGGTTTTGTCCTGTAGACAGTCTCAGTGTAGCCCAGGCTAGCCTCACACTTCTAGTCCTCAGCCTTTTGAGTGTTGGGATTAGCATGCTTGCCACCAAGCCAGCTGTGGTCTATCCGTTCCAGTGACAAAGTGGTTCATGCTGCAGCCTGACTACCCAACAACTCAAGAACAGCGGTTGTTTCCGGTAACATCACTGCAGACATTAATGTACAGTTAGTGTGAAGGTGCATTTCATTTCTTGAATAATGTATCGGAGTAGCCATTGGGCTAGCTGTGTGTGTCCAGGCCATCTGTACCATCTCATGTTCACGCCAGCAGCATGAGCCAGTTTCTCTGCAGCCTCACCAGCCGGGATGCGCCATGTGACGGTTTCAGCCCTCATCCCATGGGTATGTGCAGATGCTGTTTCCATCATTCCCAGGAGGCTGGCAGTGCTGCACTCTGTCTACCCGCTTACCATACAGCTTTCCCCTCTGCTGGCCTCTTCAAGTATGTCCCACTTTCCAGTGTTGAACTGTTGAGTTTCAGAGTTCTCTCTTTACTTTGGCCCTCTGAGGAATTGTGAAGTTTCCAGTGTTTCCACCGGTAGCTGCCTGTCCATCCTCTTGGCAGGGCCGCCTAGGAACCAGCATCATAATCTCAGTAAGTCTGACTTGCCACTTTTGCCTTTTATAGATCACCCAAGCTATTTTTTTTTTTTTTCTAAAATCCTTAGAGTTTTGTGCTTTGTACTTAAGGCCATGATAGACTTCATTGTGTTTGTGTATGAAAGTGTGGTTTAGTCGAGGTTCTTGTTTTCTGTCTTGCCTTTCCCAGCTCATCCAGCTTTATCTGCTGGGGTTATGTCTGCAGTCCTTTTCACACATCCACCCTGAATCTCTCTAGGCCAGCCCCAGTTCCAAGCTCTGTGAAGTCATGTCTGACTCTCAGTACCGTCTCCAGTCCCATGCCACTCCCACATCTGGGGTTGAGTAGAGGGCCTGACTCCCCATCTGGTGGATCTTTTCTAAAGACTTTCACTCTGCCTCCTTTGCCTTGCCACACATTTTTAAACAATCTTGTCTATACAGAGAGTTGGCCAAGGGTTTGGGATTTAACAGTTTGTACTTTTCCACATATGAATCTATGCACTTTGTTAGGCTTACCTGTGTGTTCTATATTTGGAATGTGATGATACTGTTTTTCATTTCCATGTTCGTTACTAGTGTATGACATTATAATTAGTTAGGGCTTGGGGATCTTGTTTTTTGATACATTTTACACCTTTCCAAATTCATTTATGGAAGCTTTTGTATAAATTCCTTGGATTCTGTCCGTTACAGGTTTGCTTCTTTTCCTGGCTATAGACTTTCATTTCCATCTTGTTTTCTACCTGGCACCCTGGGTGCTGCTGGAGGGAAAGAGCACACTTCTTAGCCTTTCTCCCAGTCTTGGAGAAAGCAGTGCTGACCCAGCCCTGCAGTGGGCTTCCTGGTGTGCTTGTGGGAAAGGAGCCGTCTTGGGATTGCATGAGCCGGCAAATTCCAGCAACCTCCAATAGTAAACAGACTGAGTCCTGGGGTGTTAGGAGGGTGACTGTATAATGCAAACCACAGAATTTGAAGTAGGTGCATTCAAATTTAAATTTTGACTCCTTTACCTTCCTTAGTGGAAGGCCTGGGGCAGCTTCTTACGAGTCTCAAAATGCATTTCCTTCTCCACAAAAGGGAGGTCAGCTCCTTTGCTAATGGGTATGCAAGCCTTTGTGGCTCTGGCTGCGTTGGAGGAGGAGTCTCAGCAGAAGGTTGGTTGAATTCTTGTGAATCTTAGGGTTTGCATTGGGGACTTTTAAAGGACTAGCTGGTGCACACTATCTCTTTAGGACTGACGCTTGGAGGTACAGTACCAGGGTTCATTCCCCGGTCTCAGCAAGTAACTAGATGACGTCATCTGAACTCATCAACCTGAGTCCTGGCAGGTCCTATTCCAAGGATTTGAGAAGGTTAAATTAAATGAGTTGATGTATGTACCATGTTTAACCATGTCTGACACATTAGCCTTGATGACGTTAGCTGTGACGTTAGGACACATTCTTATTTGTGGAACACCCTTCTTAAAAATAAAATTGTTTACTTTGCAGATTTTTTAAAAAATGGATTTGACCAACCATGGACTTATTCTACTGCAGCAGTTAAACGCTCAGCGAGAGTTTGGTTTCCTGTGTGACTGCACGGTTGCAATCGGCGATGTGTACTTCAAGGCACACAAATCAGTTCTCGCTTCATTCTCCAATTACTTTAAGATGTTGTTTGTCCATCAGACCAGGTAACTAAAGCGGTTGATAATAATCTAACGGCTGTAGCCCTCCTGACGCTGGGTCCCTCTTCCCACTGAGTGCTGTCTTTGCTTCATCCAGACTTCTGGTCTCTGCCTCTCCCAGGATCTAGATACCCACCCCCACTCCCTTGCTACCCCAAATGTCCCCTGCCTTTCTTGGCTACTCGTTTGATTAGCACTTGAGAATCACCTACCCACCTGGCTCCTTGCAGCCCTCCAGCCGCCTTCCTGCCTGATAGGCAGTGACAGCCTGGAGACCAGCCCCTGTCAGTAAGCCTCCTGCTCTTTCAGGCCCAGTCCCTGACTACCCTGACTTTGAATAGTTTACTTAGTTTTAAATGAGAAGCTGGAGGGCACACATTCCCCAGTTCCCTCTTTTCTAATGTAAACTCTGTCTTTGCTTGTTTTTCATTTGATTTCTCCTAAGTATCTTAGAGAAAAGAATCTGTGGGTGTGTGAGGAAATAGCCCCCTTCCCCTTTTCCCCTCCCCCATCTCTCCATCTTACCCTGTTCTTTCCTCCTCTTCTCCCCCCGGCCCCCATCCCTTGCTCTTGGC
>REGO01000215.1:1040261-1067248 GCA_010120015.1 Rhombomys opimus | reverse complement strand
CCGTGCAGCCCTGTTGGCTGTTCTCCTTGAACCTTCTTAGAAGGGTACCTGCGCCTCTGTTGACTTTGCTCATCCCACACTCTTCCTGTCCATTTGCTCTGTGGTTTCCCGTCTCCTCTGCAGTCGTGTCCCAAAGGGCACCTCTCCACCACACTGTCCTCCTGCAGGCTGTCCTCCTGTCCACCTCAGTCCTCACCTGTGGCCAAATGTCCCTTGTTTTTCAAGGGGTGCTGGGACACCGGCCTTGGGCCTCCTGAGCCCCTGCTGTCCTTGCACAGTGTGGTGGGTGGGTCATCTTCTTGGACCTTTCCTTGGCTGGTGGAAGCAATTTAGTCTCAGCTCTGGCCTCCATCTTTCTGTCTGCAGAACCCTGTTCCTAAGTACCCTGCCCTGGCCTCCTGTTGGCCATGTAAACCTGACTGTCCCTGCTCTGCTTTTTCTCATTGCACATGGATAAAACTGAACTAAGCCTCTCTCCAAAATGATTCCTGGCTGGCCCATTTTCATCCTGAAGCAGCCCGAGCTTCAGACCTATTTCAGATCATGTCTTACCGGTTCCCAGGTCCTATCTCTTCGATACCCGTCCCATGTTCCCTGTTGCTTCTTTCTCGTTCACTGCCCATACCGCTGTCAGATTAGTAGCCATAAAGACCACTGGGGGAGGTGAGCTTTGACCAGAAGGCCCCAGAGTGCAGCCCTCTCCACTGCCCACTCCCCGTCTTCCCTCATCCTTGCCCTCATCCTAGTATAGTAGCTGAAATCATCAAGGATGACCATGTTGTGCTACTTCCAGGAGCTCTGCATTTCCTCTAAATTGCTTTCTGTGTGTTCACCCCCTCCCCTCACTTGTAGTGGCAGAGCTGAGTTTTACAGATCTGCTGCGACACCACTGGGTATGGTATAGCCACTTGATAAACATCTGGAGGAGAGAAAGGTCAGCAGCAGGTGCCTTAGCACTGAGTTGTCTTATAGCACTGCGAATGTGAGATGTATTCCTATGATCGTGGCACAGGAGGCTGAGGCAGGAATTTATATGTATATAGAAATATGTATTTGCCATCCTTTAACATCGTAATGTTAAAGATGTTACTTGCAGCCATTAATTCAATAAGTGAAACAAACGATCTTGAAAAAGAGATGTCTTTAGTTTTGAAGTGTAAAAGACAATGCAATGGATTTTCTTTAGATGCAAGAAATGTCCCTTATTTAAAGTATAGGGCAGTGAGAAAATGTCTCTCTAACAAAGGGTGTCTTTGTATCTGAGATCACCCACCGGGTGGCCATCCTTGTACACATCTGTGTGCAGAATTCAGGTCCACTGTCACACACCCAGCTGAGACCAGCATGTTTTCCGCCAGCACTTCCTGCCTCCTGCCAGAGCCCCTGACCCACCTCTAGGTAAGGCCTGAGCCCGCGTGCAGATCCTTGCAGCTTTACAGTGCACATCCTGTAGTTGCCACCAGGTGTCTCCATCTCTTCTCTGTAGACTGAGCGCCGAGCATGAATGAGCTGCAGAGGTGGTGGCCTGCGCCTTTAATCCAGCACTCTGGGGGCAGTGGCAGTTGAATCTCTGAGTTCAAGATGGGCCTGATTTACATAATGAGACCCTGTCTCAAAAAAAAAAAAATAGCATTATTTAAAACGCTTATTCTAAAATTCTAGCGAAGGAGAAACTGAAGGTGAAATTACTGTTTGTAGCTGTGCTGTAACACTCCTTTGCCCTTCTCCTGCCTGGCAGGTGCCTGTATATCAGAGCTGAGGTGGAACTGATTTTATGAACCATAAAAGAAAAGTGACAGTCTGGCCCCTATCATGTTGGGTGGATAGGAAAAAAAGCGGTTGACCAGCCCCGAGTGAAAGGAAAGGAGCACAGGATTCCAGTAGCTGGAACGACACAGAAGAGCTGTGTGTGTGTGTCTGTGTGTGTGTGTGTGTCTGTGTGTGTGTGCACATGCTTGCTGGGGAACTCCAGGGGTACCCAGCTTCCTCACCATGGTGCCAGCCCCAGTACTCCACTCCCTCCAGCCTGGCTGCAGTGTAGAGCGTTGGCTTCCCAGTTCTGTCCTTTGCCATCAGGAACTGTAGATACTTGTTTCACATTGGGAAGGCTTACTGTCAGCAACCACTTAGAAGCAAGGAAGAGAGTGGCTCCCCCAGCCATTGGGCCCCTGCAAAGCCCTGTGGACGGAGACACAGAGGACAGGCCTGATGTTGAAAGAAAGCCCCTTCCGAACCAACCTCCTCCCCGAGGATCACATCCATCTCCTGGAGTGATCCACATCTCTGAAGGCCGTGGTTTCTGAGCTCCCTGGGCCTCTGCCTGATCATGCCAGTGGTAGCACACGTTTTTAGGTCCATCACTGGGAGGTAGGAGGTGGGTCTCTGTAAGTTCCAGGCCAGCCTGATCTACACAGGGAGACCTTGTCTCAGAGAAGGAAAGAGAAGTCTTGGCCTTTTCTTGTTTTGTAGAAAATGGCATTAGGCTCACATTTCCCGCTCTCTTTGTACTGTCAGTGGATGCTGGATTTACGCCTGGTGTTTACTGTTTGACTTTGATGTTTGTGGTTGCATGTGGTATTGCGTAGGATCTTGAGTCTTTGTGAAATAGACACCTTGAAGCCCATCCAGTAATTATTCATTTATGTCCTGTCAGAAGTCGATCTTAAAATCACATTAGCTTTTTCTTTTCCTTTTTTTCTTTTTCTATAGACTGTGACTTGTACTGTAGCTAAACTCACCTTGAAGTTCAGACAATCCTCCTGCCTCATCCTTCTGTGTGTGGGGAATATACATCATGCCTAGCTCATCTATTTTTAATTTAATAAAGTAAAATGTTAAATTTAGGAGATAGGATATGCTGTTAATATTTTAGCATGGTGAGAGGTAATTGATTTAAACAATGAATATTATTGCTAAACCTGCCAAAAAGATCTTTAATGCCAAGAAATTATATAATAAAAGTTACTGTAAATTCTAAGGACATTCAAGGACGCTGTCCAGGATGAAGCTGTACGTACTACAGAGCTGTGTGTCTCACAGGGCTGTGTTAGAAGTCCCTCAGTGGTGAAGGTCTGAGGAGAGTCCCGCTTCTTCACTGTCGCTGTTTCTGAAGCGGTGTTCCTCTAACGGGTAGACGGCCGGCTAAGCCACCTCTCAGATGGGATGATCAAGCCCAGCATGTGCCCCACAGAGCTGTTTGGTGCTCTGGAGGCTCTCCAGGTGGCTGTGGGATGAAGCCGGCCCAGATTCCAGTCCCTGCGCTACCTGCCTGTGCTGCCACTTGCCAGCTGTGAGCTGCGCTGTGCTGTGGCCACCTATAAAGTTGAGGGCAGTCGTGGGCCGCTGTAAAGGCCACAGTGGGACACTGGTGGAGACTCTTGTCCCGCACTGCCTTCCAGTGCCACCTAGCAACACTGGGAAGGCGACGTGTTCCCCACCGTTTCCGGAGAGGTCAGATGACTCAGGGAGCTGTGCCCCCTCCCCCTAGGCTTTGTTAGGCTAGCAACCCCTCCAGTGTCAGGGCCAACTTTACGGGCTTTCTAATCAGATTAAATTCTTCTCCTTCCCTTACTGCATCTGCCGAGCTCTGACCTGGGTCTGTACAGAGCTCAGTTAAAGAGTCAGTAGTGCCACAGAAGTGTTCTCTTGCTGGTCAGAGGTTGGTGTTTCCTCATGGCTTTCTCCTTTCTTTCAGTGAATGTGTCCGTCTGAAGCCCACCGACATACAGCCTGACATCTTCAGCTATTTGCTGCACCTGATGTACACCGGGAAGATGGCGCCACAGCTCATCGACCCTGTGCGGCTAGAGCAAGGGATCAAGTTCCTGCACGCGTACCCCCTCATCCAGGAGGCCAGCCTCGCCAGCCAAGGCACCTTTTCCCATCCCGAGCAAGTCTTCCCACTGGCCTCCTCGTTGTACGGCATTCAGATCGCAGACCACCAGTTGAGACAAGCCACCAAGATGAATTTAGGGCCTGAGAAACTTGGGCGGGAGCCTAGGCCCCAGGCGCCCAGGATGAATCAGGAGCCGGTGCCTGAGCCCTCGCAGCTGTCGCAGCTGCCTACAAACCTGGCCCAGGTGAATCGGACCAGTATGGCTCCCGCCGACCCCCTGCAGACTTCACTGTCGCCCGAACTTGTCTCCACGCCTGTTCCTCCCCCTCCTCCTGGGGAGGAGACCAACCTGGAGGCCTCTTCCTCCGACGAGCAGCCATCCTCCCTCACCATCACCCACGTGAAGCCAAGCATCATGAAGAGGAACGGGAGCTTCCCCAAGTACTACGCCTGCCACCTGTGCGGCCGGCGCTTCACGCTGCGCAGCAGCCTGCGGGAGCACCTGCAGATCCACACGGGGGTGCCCTTCACGGCGGGCCCGCCGGGGGAGGGCCGGGGCCCGCTGTCGCTCGGCAGCAGCGCCGACCTGGGCAAGGACGCCCTGGAGGTGCCGGAGGCGGGGATCATCAGCGACAGCGAGCTGCAGCACATCTCCGACTCCCCCATCATCGACGGGCAGCAGCAGTCGGAAACGCCGCCGCCCTCGGACATTGCCGACATCGACAACCTGGAGCAGGCGGACCAGGAGAGGGAGGTGAAGAGGCGCAAGTACGAGTGCACGATCTGCGGCCGCAAGTTCATCCAGAAGAGCCACTGGCGCGAGCACATGTACATTCACACGGGCAAACCCTTCAAGTGCAGCACCTGTGACAAGAGCTTCTGCAGGGCCAACCAGGCCGCGCGCCACGTGTGCCTCAACCAGAGCATCGACACCTACACCATGGTGGACAAGCAGACGCTGGAGCTCTGCACCTTCGAGGAGGGCAGCCAGATGGACAACATGCTGGTGCAGGCCAACAAGCCCTACAAGTGCAACCTGTGCGACAAGCCCTTCTCCACGCCCAGCGAGGTGGTCAGACACTCCTGCCAGAGCCAGGGCTCGGACGTGTTTGCGCTGGACGACGGGCGGGCGGTCCTCCTGGGCAGCGGGGACTCGGAAGTGGCCGACCCTGACCACCCCGTGTTAGCGTCCATCAAAAAGGAACAAGAAACGGTGTTACTAGACTGAGTGTGACTTGTCTTTTTAAAAACTGTCGTTTTTACAAAGAACCTTCTACCCCGCTCGGGAAAGTCTCTCCACGGCATGATACAAACGGGCCCCACCCCTTCCCGCCCCCTCCTCCCAGCCCCATCTCTGTAAGGCTTTGCGCGTCATAAACCTGGACTATATTTACTGTAATTCAGGGGAGATTGGAAGGATAATGGTCAGTAGTACTTGTAAAGAAATAGGTTTTGAGAAGTTTTAGATTATTTTAAAAACCTACTTGGAATTAATTAAGAGTTAATAAAACAACTAGAATATAATTTGGTAAGCTAAAATTATGACTGTCCCTGGGTAATAAGTCTTCCTTCTCAAACAAAGTCAGAAAATACAGCATGCTTCTTAGAGAGGAAGCTGGGCTCTGCTATGCAAGTCTAGAAGGCGTGGGGAAACTTGAAACCCGAGAGAATGTTTTTACTATTTGTCCTCTAGGTGTCTGATTTCAGAATGTATCCTTTGAGATTATGTCCAGTTAAGAAAATCACTAGTTAAGAAATCGACTTTAACAAACGCAAAAGAGTAATAATGTGATGGCAATCTTCATTTCTGGATAAAACCTGGTGGGCTGTGAGTTTGTACGTGAGCGAGTGAGCAGATATGGATACTTGCTCCCAAGCAGGGGGACCGATGCACCCGATTGCTGGCCTCGTTCCAAGATGCACAAGAAGATGCTGTTTGACGCGCTGGTTTAAAATCCGACTGGAAAGCACGGTTCTCCAGAATGTCTTTCTGAGCGGCAAACGGCAGGCCTTTTCCCAGCTGTCCCCAGGGGTGAGCTGTGTCAGCACCGGGCCACTGCCTGTCAGAGCAGTGTGTGCAGCAAGGAAAGGACTATAGAAACAGGCATCTTACAAGGGGGCTGAGAGCAGAGTGTAAAACCTGATACTGCCTGGCATGGTGATGCCCACCTATAACCCAGCACTGGGAGAGGGGGTCAGGAGGGTGGAAGGAAGTGGGAGTTTGAGGCCAGCCTGGGCTACACAGAGACCTTGTTCCAAAAAAAAAAAGCAATGCCAAAAGTTCAGTGGTAACATCTACTAAAGCATCAAAAATAATGAGAGAAATCAGGACCAAAAAAAAAAAAAAAATTTTTTTTTAATTTTTTATTTATTTTTATTTTTATTTTTTTAGGAAAGAAAGCCAGTTGATTCTGTTGTGTATCCTCCAGTTTTGTTAACACCTGAGGATTTCCCCACTGGCCTAACAGCATGAAAAGCTGTCCTTAATCTTCCCCAGGGCTAATAAAATGGTCTCGCGGGATGCAACAGGAGCCGGAGTGAGGACTGAGGGGCGAGGGGTGGGGTAGTACATAGCTGTGCGTGTGTGTTAGGAACCGAACGTCCCGTCATCCTCCTATGTGTATAGTTGAGCTCTCAGACTTGTAAGTTTTTATACATCCTTTCATTGAATAAACATTTAATTAAACGGGCATGTGGTTCTTCTCGTGTGTTTGTCCACCAAAGAGCACAGAAAGGAGTGTGGGAGTCTTGCATCAGGAGTCCCAGCTGGGTGTACGCCTGTCAGGTAGACCTCGGGCAGTTTCCCCACGCCGTGCTGTTGTCCACAGCCATAAAGCACAGAGAAAGTTACAGTCCCACTGGGTCATGAAGTTGTGAGATGCCGACCAGCTCCTGAGGATGCCGGAACAGCCTGACGGGAGTGTGTGAAGAAAGCTGTCGGGTACTGCTGAACTGTCACAAAGCATCACAAGAACTGAGATTAGACAGCCAGGAGCCATTTCATCCTCTTTAGTTATGTTCCAGTCTACGTACGTGCACACCTTGGAAGGTGAGCTAAAAGGCTGTACTGCCCCATGAGTGTTTTTACACCTTTTTATTTATGGGACTACCCAGTGCCTGGTCCTCAGCGGTCCTTGTCACATCACTTATCTTGACAGAAATTACTTGTATCCAACTTAGCGCTCCCCACCCCTGGAAGGATACAAAAGTCAGATTCCTTTGTGGGGGGGGCATTTCTCTAAAGCAGTGATGCTCAACCTTCCTGCTGCTGTGACCTCTTAATACAATTCATGTTGCAGTGATTCTCCAACCTAAAATTATTTTCATTTTATTGCGACTTTGTAACTGTAATTGTGCTGCTGTTAGGAATCCTGACATAGATGTTTTTGGAGATGGAGGTTTGTCAAGGGGGTCGCAACCCACAGGTTGAAAACTGCGGCTCTACAGGAGGCTCCTTCCAGGCTCTGCCCATCCCCCTGCCTGCGGCGGCCCTCCTCCTTTACCTGCCAGGGCTTCTGGAATGATGGGCTGGCCATCTTAATGCCTTCCCCTCTCCCGGGCGGTTCAAGACTTCAGGGTGGTAACCTTCTCATAAAGTCCATTCCTAAAAGGTCGTTTAAGTTGTTAACCTACTTATCATGCAATTGAGGGCAATTCTCATCAAGGCTTTTTTTTTCTTTTCCTGAGACAAGGTGTCTCTACACAGCCTTGGCTATCGTGGAACTCCTTATGTAGACGAGGCTGGCCTCAAATTCAGAGTTTGGCTTGCTTCTGGCTCCTAAGTGCTGGGATTAAAAGCATGCAGCCTGCTCTACCATGCCTGCCCGTGAAGATATTTTAAAGCTTATATTACCACA
The DNA here is from genome assembly GCA_010120015.1 of Rhombomys opimus. Classification (NCBI taxonomy): domain Eukaryota; kingdom Metazoa; phylum Chordata; class Mammalia; order Rodentia; family Muridae; genus Rhombomys; species Rhombomys opimus. The sequence continues at coordinate 1,059,556 of REGO01000215.1, read as the reverse complement.
GAGGCCTTCAACATGCTGTACCACAGAACCCTCTGAGAGGCTTGAGCAGAAAGACTGTTGGCCCTAATGCTGAAAGGTGGGTCAGCCTATGTAGGGTAGAACCCAGGAGTTTCTTTCCTTGTTGCTGTTATTTGTAACGGGATGTCCCATGTACCCTCAGCTAGCCTAAAACTCCATGTGTGGCTGAGGATGACCTCAAATTCTGATATCTTCAGCCTATCCTTGCTGAGTGCTGGAATTTCAGGCACATGCCACCACACATGACTTATGGTGCTGCTACGGGAGAGCCCATATGCTGGGCAAGTGTCCCCCCAGCCAAATGGCAGCTCAGCCTGGAGCCCAGTCATTTCTCAGAAGCACCAGATGGCGCTGGTGCTGGGGGAACACCATGGGAAGTGCAGGTGTCCTGGCTGTTGCTGCTGTGGAATAACTGACCTTTTTCCCCTCGTATTAGCTTCTCAGAATTGCCAAGAGTTTGAAGGCTCTGGGGTTTGTTGGAAACTTTCTGTCCTCACTCGAGATGTGCTTGTAATCTCTGAGCACTTAATAATATTGACTGTGATTGACTGTGGCCCAAGAGGAGGGTGCAGTGGCACACACCTGAGATGCCAGCACTTGGGAAGCAGAGGCAGAAGGACACACAGCGAAACTGTTGGGAAACAGAAAAAGCCAGACACCTTGGAGGACGAGGCAGGATGAAGAGGCAGGATGTGTTCCAGCCACCAGCACTACAGAGTGAGTTCCAGGTTAGCCTAGGGTAAACTTAGACCTTGCTTAAGGAGACGGGAGGGAGGAGGAGGAAGATAAGGAGAAAGAAGGTGGCAAAGTAACATGTGGGGGAGGGGTGATAGCATCAGGGCCAGGGGTAGTGACACATGCCATTAATGCCAGCACCTCCAGAGGCAGAAACATGGTGATTTTTCAAGTTTGAGGACAGTCTGGCCTGAACAAGCAGGCACAGCACAGTCTGAAAACAAAGTATAGCATCAGAGGCTTTGCCCAAAGTTCAGGGCTCCACGCCATTGGCTGCTGGGAAAGGCTTCCCAGTCTTTCACCTTTTGCCTTTCTATAAATATTTAAAAGAATGGATTAAGAACATTTTTCTCAGTTAGACAGAGACCTCCTCAATAAACAAAGATCTGAAGACAGCCGGCCAGAGACTGAGTGCGCCAAGGCCGGGAGTAGCAGCAGAGGCAGGGGCATCTCTTGAGTTTGAGGCCAGCCTGGTTTTCAAAGTGAGTCCAGAACAGCCAAGGCTACGCAGAGAACCCCTGTCTGGAAAAACCAAAACAAATTTAGAAAAAAAAAAAAAAAAAGTATTTATGTGCACGTGTTATGTCTGTGTACGTGAGCACGTGTGCTGGTGCCCATAGAAGCCTGAAGGTGGCATCAGATACCTAGGAGCTGGAGTCTCAGATGGTTGTCACCCAATGTGGGGGTGGGAACTGAACTGAAGGACAGCAAGCAGCATTAACTGCTCCTGATTCTCCTCTTGATATATATTAAAGATTTTTATGTATACAGATGTGTTCCTGTATGTATATCTGCGCACCAGTCTAGAAAAGAGCATTTGAACCTTTGGAACTGGAGTTTCGGGTGAATGTGAGTTGCCCAATGTAGGTGCTGGGAACCAAACCCAAGTCCTCTGAGAGCACAGTAAGTCTCCTCTGGAGACTGAGCCAGAGGCCCAGAGGAGACCATTTAAAGAGTCCTTTTCCTTTGGAAGTGTGGCCTCTGACACGTGGCTCAGTCTCCAGAGGATGGCCACCAAGCCATGCACACTCCGGCAGTAGTGACTGGGCTCAGTGAGTTACAGAAAGAGCAGAGAGGAGAGGAAAGGGGAGAAGGGAAGAATTTAACAAAGTTGGGGAGGGACACATTTGTTTGTCGTGGTCATGTACATGGGGTGGGGACAGGTGGGGGACATTAAAACACACATGAAAGTTTCAAAGGACAAGAATAGGCCCCAAAAGTCACCATCAGTCTTCTCCCAACCTCTGCCATCAATCTCTGGCACCTCAGCCAAAAGCTGTTGTCTCTCCTTTCAACTTTCTCAGGCAAAAAAGGTCTAAATTATACTAATTCCAGTGACATAAGCAGGAGAAGACAGACTTCTATGAATGTGCAGGGCAGGGGACACTCATTTGCAGGATCCCAAATGCTCTCACCTGAATAGCTTTGTATCCCAGCCTGTCCTACAAGGAATCTTCCTTCCCCTCAGTCCAAAATGCTGGGATCAGAGGCATACTTTGTGGGGGAATGGAGATGAGGCCATGGTAGGGCACTCTGCTGCGAGCAAGCAGGCAGACGTGGTCTGGGGCAATGCCTGAGCTCACGCCTCTACAAGGCAGAGAAGCAGCTGGGACTGGCACGGATTTCTGAAGCCTCAAAATCCACCCCTTAGTGACCTGCCTCCAGCAAGGCCACACCTCCTTATCCCTCCCAGATGGGTCCATCAACTAAGGACCAAGCATTCAAATATGAGCCTATGTGGTGCAGTACATACGGGACCTGGGCCCCTTAGTGCTCAATAAATACCAGTGGATGTTAAGTGAAGCAAATATTTTATTTAAATCAGCTGTCAAATCACAATTTATCCAAACGAACATAATGCAACATAGTTCTTAAAAGAAGTGGCACAGATATAACACAGACAAACTCCAGTATCTATCAAAATACCATTTGTAAAGAACAGGACTCACTTCGTTCTGCGTATGAATTCGGTTCAGCAATATAAGAGTACAATCAAAAAGTACAACATCCCTTCTGCATGGGAAACAGCTCATGGCCTTAGGCACACTCATCTGTCCATATCATTAAGAGATGGGGCTTAATCTGTCACTAAGGGGACTTCTTTCCAACCTGGACTGGATTAGAAAAAAAACATGTCACAGTAATATTGGGACACGCTGTATGTTTCAAAATGGCATTCTATTACTAAGCTCGTTGTGCCCAGGAAAATGACCACTTTCAGGGGACTACAAACCCATGACCTAAGCATCAGAGAACTTTAAAAAGACTTGTACCTTCCTGCAGGACTGTTCTTTCTCTGTCTGCCACAGGTTATACACTGAGGCTTGGGGCTTCTCAAGGCTTCGCTATGGCTGCACACCCGTTACATAGTGCATAATACAAAAGGCCTGTGCTTAAACATTAGAAAAATATACAATAGGTACAGGAGGAGGACTACAGAAAACATAATATAAATACAGAGAGGAGGGTGCTCCAGTTTGAGAAGGAGAACTAGGTATTGCCAACATTGGTTCCAGGCTGAAAATGTAGGACCTTAACTCAGAAATATATGGCATCAAGGGAAAAATCAAAGGCAGTCTTGAAACAAGGAAATGTTAACTGGCTGTAGCTCCCGATGAAGCCTCAGGATTGTCGGGGTTGCTCTATGGAGTTTGAATCAGTGGACAGCCCTGCTCTCCGGGTCTCAAGGGCGCTGAAATCTTGGTCTCAAGGTCCCAACAGCAGCATTTTGTTCTGTGACTTGTCTTCACATTCTGGTCTTGCAAACATACAATGAGTGACTGTAGAAAGAAGAAAGGAGGGAGAAAGTTAAAAGTCGCCTTTTTTCTTCCTCGGTGTATTGACAAGTGTCTGAGAGCTGCAGGATGGAGAGCTGCGGGGCACTGGAATCTCACTCCGGTACAAGAAGAGGGGTTGGCTAGACAGCTCAGGCTTACATCACAGGCCTGAAGACCTGGCTTCCACTGCCTCCAAAGGCTGTCCTCTGACCCCCAGCACACACGATAGCATAGCCACCCACATCGTGCATGCATGAACACATAAAACAATAAAAGAACTGTTAACACACACACACACACACACACACACACACACAGGGAAAGAGAGGGGAGAGGGAATGAAGGGGGAAAGGGAGATGGGCGTCCGTATAGGCTGATGACAACTCACTGATTACCAGCCTCCACTGTGCCCTGGATTCCAACCTCAGCACCACACGCACCGTGAAATGCACTTGCCAGAGCCAGATGTGGTGGCTCATGCCTGAAATCTACTGACTGAGGAGGCTGAAGGCACAAGGATTACGTGGAGTTCAAGTCCCAGCCTGGGCTATACAGTGAAACCCTGCCTCTAAGAAACAAAGAGGAAAGCCACGCAAGACAGGACACTCCTGTCAGCCTGGCACTTAGGAAGATCATTCAAAGTCGTCTTCATTATCCTTTGCCACACAGAAAACTCAAGGGCAGCCTGGGCTGCCATATTGCATTGTGCTACTGCAAAACTAGCCAGCTGTGACACCCCCTCCCAGGCTCAGGTGCACTGCGAAATTAAAGCTGCTGGAGGGTGAGAGGGTCCATCTTTTCTACAAATAGCTATAAACTAGTTTTGAAAAAAGATTTCTATTCATGTCTGAGTGAGAGTATGCATAGGCTCCCAGAAGCGCCGGGAGGCCAGAAGACTCTTGGAGCCCCAAGAGCTCAAGTTACACGCAGTTGTGGGCTGCCCGACATGGATGCATCGAACTCTTTTCCTCTGTAAGGGCAGGACACATTTTAAACCACAGAGGCACCTCTCCAGGCCCTAATCTAAAATGTTAAGAAAAGTTTTGGCTGGGCTACGTGTGATGGTACATGCCTTTGATCACAGCATGGGGGAGAGAGATTTACGTGATGAGTTCCAGGACAGCCAGTATTGCAGAATAAGGCCCTGTTGGAAGGAAGGAAGGAAGGAAGGAAGGAAGGAAGGAAGGAAGGAAGGAGAAAGACAAAGAAAGAAGAGAGAAAGAAAGAAGCAAAACAAAGCCATTATTTTTACTCAATTATTTCCAACTGAAGATTCTCTATAAAATCAACTATCTGGGGGCTGGAGAGATGGCTCAGTGGTTAAGAGCACTATCTGCTCTTCTAGAAGTCCTGAGTTCAATTCCCAGCAACCATATGGTGGCTCATAACCATCTATAATGAGATCTGGTGCCCTCTTCTGGCCTGCAGGGACACATGCAGGCAGAATACTGTATACATAATAAAAAAAATGGCAGCTCACAAGTGTCTATAACTCCAGTTCCAAGAGATCTGACACCTTCACACTAATGCACATAAAATAATTAGACAAACAAACAGATGAATAAATTATCTGCCATGCAATCCTATAGATGGAGCAGGAGGGGCGGGGTGGGGGGGTGTCTGTCTCAGCTCAACCTCCCAGAAGGAAGTTTACCTGCCCAATGTCTTAGGATTCTGCCAGGTCTCCCTTTGGCTCCTGCAGGTCCTCTTCTGCCTGGGGCCTGATCTCTCTGGCTGGCTCAGTGCGCATATTTTCCTCCTGTATCCCTACTTCCTGACCATCTCCATCCTCTGTTAGCTTTGGCCCGTTGGTATCTGGAGACTCTTTGGTTAGATTTGCAGAGGCTTCCCCCTCTGCCTGGAGGCTTTGGTGCTGGGAGCCATCAGTGGCATGCCCCTTTTGACCTTTGTATTCAGGTGGTGGCTTCGCGAAGAGTTCTAACTTGGCACAAGCGTCACCTGGCACAGGCTTGGCATCATTTCCATCTCCCTTTGCCTTGAGTGAGACAATCACCCCTTCACAGTGCTGGTCTTTGACACCGGCACTCTCAGCTGCAGGAACACTGATCTTTTCTGAGATCTCGCCCATGCCTTTGGAAATGTCAGAAATCACTAGTCCGTCCTGGGCTGCAGCAGTAGGTACTTCATCGTGGGTGGAGGCTTGACGGCAGCCGTCTTTGCCCGGCATCTGTTGGGATCCCTGGCTGCCAGCCTGCGTCTCAGGAACCTGCGCCTGAGTCTCAGGAACCTGCGCCTGAGTGTCGGCAGCGCAGGTTGTAGGGGCTGTTTCTGTACATGCAAACTGGTCGACCACTGTCTGGATGATGTTCTGGACAAGCCTACTGCTCTCGCTCTCAAATTCCAAGATCTTGGCTTCGGCGTCGAGGACTTCCTCTCTTGCTGCACTCTCCTTGCCATCAGCACCACTAATCTGCTCGTCATCTTTTGGTCGCTGTTTCTGGGATGGGCTTATCTCTCCTTGCAGGTCAGAATGTAGGGCCCCTTCGGGAGCAGGAGCGGGTGGTGGTGTGGCTGGGACTGCCTCTGCCTGGGACCCAGGCTCCAAAGGCACAGTGTGCTCTCCTTGCTGAGGAGGGCAATGGTCATCCTTTGCAGAGGACTGCTCTGCTGCGGTTAAGTGTGCAGCCACACGCTCTGGACTTTCATCTGTTTCTGAAACCTTGACAGTTTCTACATTTTCCTCAGCTAGTGCTGTCTGAGTGACCGGTGTGTCAAAGCTTTGGATTTGAACCTCTAGGGAACCTGCTTTGTCTTGGTCTGGGAGAGAAGAGCTCGCGTCAAGGCTGCTCACTGCCTCTCCCCTCTCTGAGTCGGGCATGCCAGCTGTCTGGTCGAGCTGCAGGTAGGCATCTTCGTTCTCAGGAGTGGCTGTTTTCTGTTCGTGTTCCTCACTCACTTGCTCTGGCTTTGTTTCCACTGTCGAATCCTTGTCAACATCAGTTCCCATCTCCCTCTCCTCTGGGCTAAGGCCACCCTGCACTTCAACACTCTCGTTTTCCTGGCAGGACACTCCTGTCACCTCACCATCGCGTGTCACTTCAGCCATCTTTACCTGACTGTCGGGTTCGTCTGTGTCTATGGACACCTCCAGTTCTTCAGCACACAGTCCGCCTTTGTCTTTTTCTCCATCAATCTGGGGAACCTCTTGACCCACCTCAGTTTTTGCCAGAACGAGCGCTGCTTCCACAGACAGCTCTTGCTGGGTAGGTTCTAGAACATCATCTCTTTCTGGTTTCTCCCCACACTCTTCCTGGGGCGGAAAATTAGGTGGTGTTGAAGGCTCCTCCTCCTGAGCAGCAGGTGCCTCTGCTTCTGTGGCCTGTGACTGCCCGACAGTAGCAAAGGCGTTACTGTCCTGGCTTTCAACAGTCTCGTCTTGCATCACATCCTGGGTGTCTGAATCTGCTAGGGGAGTACTTCCATTTGTCTCACTGTCTGTCAAGGTTTTGGATGACTCAGGGGCCACAGCCTGTTCCATCAGCTGCTGCGGCTTTAGGGCCTGGCACGTGGTGACACGCTCCTTCAACTCTGGACCCACCAGGACTTCAGGAACTTCCTCAAGGTTCTCTGGGGCAGCCTGTACTACCTCAGAGGCCTGTGCAAAATGCTCAGCTTCAGTTTCCTGCTTGGGCTCCTCCGACACAACATCCTCCTCTTTCCCCACAGCCTGCACTTCGGAATCCTCCTCCACCTCGTCCACCTTCTCCAGCGCGATTGGCCCTGCTCTCTGTGCAGCCTGGGCTGCAGGCGCCTGGGACTCCCCTTTCACCTTCTCTGCCACTGCCTGGAGGATGGCCTGTGTCTGACGCTCCCGCTCCTCTGGATCCACGACACCACCCTCTACCTCCTGAACTGGGGTGGCTTCCTCTGTGGTGTCTGGGGAGTCAGTTAGCTGGGAAACTGCTGATACCATGTCTGTGGTCTCTTCTGCCCCGGATGCCTCGGCGACTTCTTCGGTGCGGAGGGCATCCGTGGTTTCTGCGGCGGTCATGGCTTCTGAGGTGAAGTCCACCTCACTGGCCACTGTGTCATCATGGGTATCCTTGCCCTCTGGTAAAGTCTGGGTGGATGCAGGAGTTTCTTCTGCAAAGACCTCTCTCTCAGTGACCTCAATGGGAGGAGTGGCTTCGTCTTCGGCATGTTCAAGAGGTTCTGTTACAGACGCAGATATCCAAGAAGGAGAGCGCTCTTCGACGCTGGTCACGGCCCTGGTCCCGTCAATGACAGCCACGCTCACGGTGTGGACCAGAGTCTTGCTCAGCTCCTCCGACACGTACACAGGCCCCTGCAGCTGGGGCACCTCTGCACTCTCCTGAGCTTGCTGCACTTCCATCTTCTCCCTTTCCACGGCATCGTACTCAGACAGGGGGACAACGGCTGGGACATCAGGGTCATCTTCGTTGACTTCCACTGGCCCCGAGTCTTCAACGGCGGCTTGATCTTGCTTCCCATCCAGCCTTTTCTTCCGCCGTCCGGGAATGAGCTTCTTAATGGAGACCCAAGATTCTTCTCTACTTGGTTCGACATCGGAAGCCAACTGCTCCGGAGTGGAGTCTTCAGTCTTCTCTTCCAGCTTGGACTTGGATTTTTTTCTTGGAGTGACTAATCTTTTAAACGACTCCCAGGTGGAGACACCCTCCCCTTCAGAAGGGCTTCCAGCCGGCTCGGGGGAGGAACTTCCCTGAGCTTGATCCTGCTCCTGGGTGCTGGCAGGAGCAGCATCTGTCCCAGCTTCTTTGTCTTTGCCAGTCTCCTCTGCTCTGTGACCGTCCCCTCCCACTGTTCTTGGCCCTCCTTCATCATCGGAAGAGGATGCTTTCCTTGCTCTCTTCTTGGATGATCCGACACAGATTAACGCCTCCCAAGACACTGAGGTATCCACCTTGCGCTTTGGTTCTTCCGGCTTTTGCTCGTCTCCAACGGCTTTGACTTCTTCTTGCATTTCTGACACCGTGCTCTCCGTGGACGACAAGGTGGCACTCTTGACCTTGTCCAGCTCTTCTTCCTTGTCACTCTCAGAAGGTCTTCGGACCCGTTTCTTGGGTGTCACCATCTTTTTGAAGGATGCCCAGGGGGTGATTCCTTCCCTTTTCTTCTCACCATCGGAAGTGGCTCCTTCCTCGGCTTCTCCTTCCTGCTGTGCTTCCGACAGCCCTTTTTCCAGACACGTGATCTCCTCAGGCTCTTCAGGGGAGGAGGCGGAGCTCTCTCCCTTCTGCTCATCAGCACTCTCTGGGGATTCGGTTTGAACCTGTTGCTGTTCCCCCGGCTCTTCATCTCCCCCGCCTCCTCGTTTCCCCTTGTGCTTCTTCCCTGAGAGCTTCTTTAAGCCTGAGCTACTGAAGAGCTTCTTCAAGGGGCTTCCCTGCATCTTGATCCTCTCCTGAGAGGACAGCATGTCCGCCTCACTGACGATGCCTTCCGGGTGTCTGGGCGACACCTTCTCATCAGGACTTAGATCGGTCAGCTGTGTGTGGTCACCTCCGGAGACGCACACTTCTCTGCTCTTCACCAGCTCCTCAGCAGGCTCGGCTTCCTTCGGGGCCTCCTGAGCCTCAGCCAGTTTTTCAGGGAGGAGGGATTCTCCCTTTTCTTGCATATCCCCTTCTGCCTCCTCCCCTCCTTCTTGCTCCTCTGTCACCTTTCCCACGTTGCTCACATGGACCTCTGCAACAACTTCTTGGTGGCCTTCCACTTTGTCATCAAACACTTCCGTGGCCAGCGGAGCACACTTCTCCTCCTGCGATCCCTCCAGGTCACCCACCTGATCTTCCAGTGGCAACTCCACCTTCTCATAGTCTGCGGACAGCCTGGCCTGTGTGGTGCCTTCTGTGGCCTCTTGCGGCTCAGAGGCGGGGGCTGGCTCAGCAGGGCCTTCTTCTGGCTTTTCTTTCTCTTCCTCCTCTACTTTTTCTGCCTCTTGCTCCTTTTTCTTCTCTGAGCTTTCTAGGTCATCCTCCTTCGGCTTCTTGAAGCTGGTCTTTTTGCGCCAGCCAGCCCAGCCATGAGTGAAGAATTTCTTGAAGGAAGATGTTGTCTCGCTGCTGACCGGGCTGGTCGGAGACTCCGAAGACTTGGTGGGTTCTTTGTCCTGTTTTTCGTCATCTTTGGCTTCTTCCTCAGTTGCTTGACCAGATTCAGCTTGAACGGGAATTCCTGTGCTGCTCTGTGCTTGCTTCAGGGTGTCTTCTGGCTTCTCTGTGGATTGCTTCAGCTCACTTTCTTTGGGCGCTGACTCTTCTTTGGTCTCCGTGGTAGATTCCTGATGGTCACCAGCTCCAACTGAGGCTTCCGCCCCTTCGCTGTCATCCTTCTTGACAGTGAGTAGCTGGACAGTATCAGACTTCTCGTTTTTATCCTTCTTCACCGTGAATTTAAAACCAACAAACTTAAATACCTTCTTGAAGCCCACATCATTCGCCTGGGACTCAGCAGGCTGTGCCATTTCTTCTGCATTGCGTTCTGAAGCAGGGATCTGTTCGAGTATTTCAGGTGTTTCCTCCTGCCCTTCTTTTGTGATGTCTTCAGCAACTGCAGAGTTGGCAGCCATTTCTTTCACTCGGTCTTTTTCTCTCACATCTTCTGACTCTCTCTGTCCAACTATTAACAAGAGGAAAAGAGAAAAGAGGAAACATTCCTTAGTTCAACAAGCACAATACTCTCGTTAATACTAAGGCAAGGTAGAGAGTATGTGGGTATTTGCAAGTGTTTAATAGATGGGGCCATGGCTACCGCTTTCAAAGGACTGTGAAAACTTCGACTTCAAATATGACACGCTCGGCCCCTTACCTTTCCTTGGTTATCAAGAAGCTAGACACATGACTGGACAGATGGCTCAGCGGTTAACAGTACGTGCTGGTAAGAGCACACTCTTAGAGAGGATCTGGACCTGATTTCAGGCACCTGCACGGTGACTGGATCTAACTCTTCCTTCTGGACTTGGTGGGGACTGAATGCACACGGAACACAGGTCACGCAAGCCAAACATTTATACAAGGAAAAATAAATACGTCTTTAAAAATGTGAACACATGAGTAGTGGTATAAAAACAAAATCCAGTAAATAGGGATGGAGGAGTACTACTTAAAAAAATGAAATCAGGCTGACACGGAGACACACCGCTTTGACCCCAGCACTTTGAAGGCAGAAACAGCAGATGCCGATGATATCAAGGCCATCTTGGCCTTGAGAGTGAGTTCCAGGACAGCCAGGAGATACACAGTGAGACCCTGTCTCCAAACGTGACACAACCAAAAATAATAGACGTGTGTAAGTGTGTGTGTGTGTGTGTGTGTGCACGCAGGACGACACTGAGGTCTTCCCCCATTGCTCATTCGATTTATTTATATAAATTTATTTACTTTGTGTTGGAGGGTCCTGCCACAAAGCATATTTAGAGGTCAGAAGGCAGTATGTGGGAGATGGTTTCTCTACTCCCAGTCACATGGGGTCCAAGGATTGAACTCAGTTCATCACATAAGCACATTTGCTGGCCGAGCCATCTTATGGTCTCTCACTGAGTTCCAGGACAGCCAGTGCTACCTAATAGATAGGCTGTCTCCAATAAATAAGTTAAAACAATAAAAAATAAAATAATAAAAAAGAAATGATGGTAGTCAAGGATCAAAAACTGCCAAATTTGTTGGGTGAAAAGTTGTCAGGAAGCATAAAATTTCAGAGTATCAACACACAGGTGACCATTTCAAGAAAGTCCCTTTACAAGGGAGAACACCAACAGGTGCCACCACAACCAAGTTTATCAGGCTTGACATCCTTGAGGCAGTCACTGAGAAGGCACATGCCAGTTACAGATTCCCAATGAATGGAATCCACTTTTGAGAAAATAGTCAGCCAATGCCATAAAAGGCCAAAATCAAGCAAGAAGGATTGGCTGTTGAAACTTCAAATGGCTGGAGAGGAGGGGAAAGAGTGTGGCTGGCTAGAGATGCTACCATTTTTTCTATAAGATAGAAATTTTAAAAATTACTGGGTGTAAGAAAGCAAGACAACATGATTTAGTGAAGCTGGAGGAGCACAGTGACCGCATTAACTGGGCAACAACCGGACCCTCCCCCAGTGCTGGGCCAGACAGACATTCACTGGGAAAAGCCACCACTGAAAGGATATCAGTGAGGGCAGGGGGCAGGGGCCAGGCTGTGTGTTTGAGAATGATTTAAGACTACATGAGGTTTATTTCTGCTGAAATAAGGAAGTGCAAACTTTGAATGACCAAACACGTAACTTCATTTCAGCCTAAATCCTCTGTCCCATCTTTTAAATATTATTATCATAGGGAAGGGCTAGGTATATGGTATGTTTTAGTTTTGTTGTCCGAGTTGAATCTCCTCTACATGACATATACTTCTTTATGGAATAGATTAAAAGGGCAATCAAAACTGTCACCAGGCGTGGTGGTACAAGCTTGTAATCCCAGCACTCAGGAGGCAGAGGCAGATGAATCTCTGTGAGTTCGAGGACAAGCTGGTCTACAAAGCAAGTCCAAGATAGCCAAGGCTACACAGAGAAACCCTGTCTCGAAAAACAAACAAACAAAAACTGGCACAAAGTTTGGGTACTTGGAAGGCAAGGGTAGGCGTATTGGAAGTTTAGTGCCAGCCTGGCGTACAAATCAAGATCTATTTCAAAATAAAGGCTGGGGATGCAGTGCAGTAGGAATATTTGCCTGCTATGCACAAGGTCCTGGGTTCCACACCCAGGACCAACAACAAGGGAGGGTACTGGAGAATTCAGTGTCATCTCTCTATAACAAGCTCTAGAGGTCCACAGCACTACAAGGGGACCACAGTTAACACATGCACATTTCAAGACTGGTCAAACAAGTTTTTAGTGGTGTCAACATAATAAAATAAACAAAGTAACATTACTCTAATAGATTTTAATAACAACCAGTAAAATTATAAATGAGTATCTTGCTACAAGCCCAAGACTAAAAACACCTCCTGTCCTCTATGAGATTGTGAAATGCAGGGGTTATTATCATTTTTTAAATTATTATTGTTTTAAAGAGCAGTGTTGAACATCATTGTCTCTAAAACCCAAGTTTCAATTTGGAATACTTTAAATATTATTTGTAAAGATTTATTTTTGGTTTTCTTATGTGTGCCTGTGTGAGTGCAGGTAACACAAAGGCTGAAAGACAGCAATGGATCCCTTGAAACTGGGAACCCTCCTAGGTCTTGAGGAGCAAGCCGCCACTCGCCTGCTGAGCCATCTCTCTAGTTGTCTTAACAATTAAAAAAAATATTTATTTCCTTACAAATAAACCTTTTTTAAAGATTTTTTAATTTTTAATATAGCTTTTTAAGACCATATATTTTTAAAGATTTGTTTATTTTATGTGTATTGATGTTTCGTCTGTGTAAGAATGCCAGATCCTCTGGAACAGGAATTATAGACAGTTGTGAGCTGCCATGTGAGTGCTGAGAATTGAACCCAGGTCCTCTGAAAGAGCAGCCAATGCTCTTAGCCACTGAGCCATCTCTCCAGCCACCCCAAATACATCTTTTTAAAGATAAAAATAAGCCTTTTAAAGAGTTCGAGACCAGGCTGGCCTCACAGTCACAGAAGTCCCCTTGCTTATGCCCCCCAAATGCTGGGAATGAAGGTGTGTCACAACATGAGTGTGAATGTTTCGTGTGCATCTTATGTATGTATGTGCGCGCTCTCAGAGGTCAGACGGAGGAGGCTGTCGGGAACCAAACACAGGTCATCCTCAAGAACAAGTGTTTGAAATCACTGAGCCATCGCTCCAAGCCCCATCCTTTTTTCTCTGTTAAGTCTAGATTGGAATGCGTAGAGTTGAGCTAAAGCACACAAAGCCAAACAGGAGCCAGCAAACCAGCAGGACAAAACAGCTTCTAGCCAGACTAAGTAATAGTCAGCTAACTAACTGCTCTACGGACTCGCTAAGAAATGCTTAGTAAGTCCTAACGTCCTGACCGGTCTACTGATCTACAGTACCCTTGGAGGTACTTACACACTATTGTCAAAACACTCAGATGCAATCCTAATCCGTCCGCGCGCATCCTCCCCCGTTTGCCTACAGGTTGGACACTCGCAGTTTTGTGGGGCTCAGCCTCTCCTGCCTCCAGCCCCCACCCCTACCCCCGCCTGTGCAGAACTCACAGGGAAGTTGCACTTCCAAAAAAATCGGCCTCTACTGCATAGCCGAGCTATCAAACACCTGACGGCCTGGTCCTCACAACTACCAGGCCAGGTGGCCGAGGCCGTTTAAATCAGGTTCCAACAGGATACAGAAGTGTCCTCGCGCGCCCCTGAGGCGCACACGCGCATCTGCACAGCCTATGTCCTGGCCCCACGTCATGTGCTTGAACCCACAGGGCTGCCCAGGCTCTATTGCGCGGCCACGCGCCTGGCACACTGAGGAGGCGGCCACGACGCAGAGACCTGGTCCAGCTCCTCTGTCTTCCACGTCCGCTCTCCCCAGACTGGGAAGAGACAAGTACAATGACCTTTCCACCTCCCTTCCGCCAGCCCCGCCTGTCCCTTTTCCAAGCTAGGGTACCGGAGGCTGTGCCCTCTCCTCGTGGGGTGGCCTGTGTATGCCCCAGCGTTACGCTCATCTCCGCGGTAGACTGAGTGTAATGGGCAGCACGAGACCTCCACGGAGGCTTGGCCCGGCTCTCCGAGGCTGGGAAGCAATGCGCTCAGTCCTGGCCCGCGGCGACTCTCAGGACGCCCGGGAGAGAGCGGGCTGGGGACCACCCACCCCAACACCCTGGCGCCCGCATCCGCCAGGGGGCGCGCTACTCACAGCATAAGTTTCTCCACCAGGGCATAGTGGCCGGCAGCCGGGGACAGGCCGGGGACAGCGGCCTGCGAGGCCCGGCCAGCCGCTCCCGGTTGCCCCATCGCGGGGCACCAACCGGCCGCGGGGCGGGCGCCGGCCACCCAGTTGGAGATGGATACCCTTGGGGACGGCTACATACGTCACAGAGGCGGGGCCAGGTGACCAAGGCAGGCCCCTCCCCCGCCCCCAGAAGGGTCTACGATCTCGTGTGGTGGCCTCCCCGCTAGCCCTAGTACCTGATCAGGTTTTCTGGCAGTCCCTGCTCTGTGTGCCACCTACATATGGCCGCCGGGTTAACCCTCAAAGTAATGGCTATAGGCGAGGAGGGCACAACTCGGGGTTGGCTTGGGTGTAGGCGCCTTAAGTTCGTAAAAAACAACTGCAGTTGGTGTGTTCCAGGCCCAAGGTCTTCCCTGTAGCCACACACTGTCGCAGAGCTTGAAGGCAGAGCCCCCAAAGAGTTCAGAAGACACAGAACTTCAAAAAGGACCACATAGGCCGAAGGTTTCTGTAGTGACTTGGGGGTTCAATTTGGCAGTTTACTACAATACTAACCATATTTTTATCCTGTTGAGACTGCAATCGTGATCCTTGGCAGCCAAAGAGGAGTCAAGGCTACAATCCCTACACACGCACACGTTGTACTTGGGTGCTGATTTCAGCTTTATTCAGAACTGATCAAAGTTAGGATAACCAATATGGAGTTCAGGAGGTGGTCGGTGAAAAGACAGTAGGTTGGCAGGGTGCGAACTATAAGCTACACACTCCTAACATTTGTCAAAATCCACAGGAGGTGCACCACCAGGACAGAACCTAAAACCCATACACTGCACACGCTGAGTGTAATGGCCTCATACGTCACTTTTGGGAAAGGATTTCGACAGGAAAGATTACAAGGGATAATCTTTTAAATTCTGGCCAACTTCTCTATGAATCCAAACTGCTCAGATACTATATTTGTATAATTATATATTATCTAAGTATTATATAGTTATAACATTGCATGTAAATTACATAATTATATTTACATAATTATATAACATCAAATGTGCTATTTAATATGTGTTAGATAATATATTATCAGATAGATAGATGGATGGATGGATGGATGGATGGATGGATGGATGGATAACCAGCCAGCCAGCCAGCCAGCCAGCCTTGGGTCATTCTGAATGTCTCCTTAGCCCCAGATGAGTAAACAGAAAAATAACCTGGCCAACATCTTACAGTAGGTGTGTGGCTCTGTGGGATAACTGAAGGCTGGGTCAGGTGTGCAACGGGCGAGCACAGTTTGTCGTTTGATTCTATACACTGTCAAAGCGTGAACATCCTTTCCTTGTAATGTCTGAAACCTGTAAGTGCCACAAGACAAGATCAAGTGTTGCTGGGACACGTCGCCTGACATTTGCGCAGAGAAATCACTGTACGTGTGAAGCAAACAGTGTTTTGGTGTGAAACTCGGGGTTTATTCATGCTTACAGTCTTGCTTTTGAAAACAACCAGCCACACAAAACAGTACTTTTCTACTGCTGCTACAGACTGCATACCTGACCACCATTTCGAACAAGGGGACAACTGAAGACGAGAAGTATGGACAATGCTAAACTGGAATGTGTTTGTCAGGTGGGAAACCTGAGAGTGGGGGTGGGGTCACTCGATAACCTGCCAGGGACAGTGTCTCTGCCTCTCATACACATGAGCGGGTTCTGCACCATACCAGACTGCATATGCTTAACTGTGAGCTCTAAAACAAAGCTAACAAAACAGGAAAATATATTCGGGGCGAGAGATGGCTTGGAGGTTAATAGAACGGTCTGGCCTTCCAGACGTCCTGAGTTCAAGTGCCCGCAACCACATGGTGGCTCACAACCATCTATAATGAGATCTGGTGCCCTCTGCTGGCGTGCAGGTATACATGCAGGATACTATTAAAAAGATGGATGGGTGGGTGGATGGATTCCTTCCACCTTTACATGGGTTCTAAGCACAGACTACAGCTCAACTGTGGAGCCTGCCCTCTCCTATCGCTTTTGACATATTAGATCCTTTTGCTACTTGTGGAATCAGTGCAGGGGAATGAGTTTATGGCTTCCTGCATCTGATACATATACATACGTGTGTGTGTGCGTGTGTGTGTGTGTGTGTGTGTGTGTGTACACACTGAAACCCCAGCTCCTGCACAATCATCTGCCTTAGATGTGTCCAAGTAGACATGAAGAAGAAAAGCTAAAAGTCTAATTAACTTACTGGAAGCAAGTAAAGAGGTATATTTCTTGCCCCCTAACAGTCTATAAGCAGTTGTAGAAGAGAGCTTTCTCTCGCTGTGTGTGGTGATACCCGGTTCGGCTCTCAGCAATCCCTCCACTGTGAGGACAACTGCTGTTCTCGCAGCAAAGCCGTAGCATCCGGGGTCCAACAATGCTCACTCACACTGGGGCTCTGCTGGGAACAACAGCACAGCCTCAGCCAGGACCCAGATGAGGGCGCTCACTAGAAAAGCCCAGTTGATAGCAACCCATCTTCCCCCATCACGCTGACACTGCAGAGGCCGGGGGAGACACTCTGATCCCTCCAAGGGTCGAGACGGCCATCTGCAACACCGTCTCGTCAGCTCTGTGTTGGAGGCCATGGGTCCTTTACCTCCACCTTTAGGGGACGCATCAGCATATTCTGTAATGCACATTTCCACCCAAGTCCCCCACCACTGGTCTCTGAACCCTGCAGCGTGATGGCGGGCACAGGGCGCACGGTTGTTCAATTGGCTTAGAGAAAAAAAATTGGGGGGAAAATTCATCCAAACTGAGTTGCAGCAACCTCTTCTTCCTGAACGACAGTGTAACAGTGTAACAACTATGTACAGTGTATCAGCTGTTGTGAGCACTCTAGGGATGTTTAAAGTACAGAGCCGCAGGCTGTTTGAATAAAATCACTTTTTTTTTTTTTTTTTTTGCTTTGCTTTGCTGTGGTCATTAGTGTTGTTGTTTTCCGAGACAGGGTTTCTCTGTGTAGCCTTGACTGTCCTGGACTCACTTGGTAGGCCAGGCTGGCCTCGAACTCACAGAGATCCACCTGCCTCTGCTGGGATAATAGGTGTGCACCACCACACTCTGCTTAGTCACCTTTTTTTCTAATGGTCACATTAGAACCAATTTCCCACAGATGCCAAGAGACAGTCATACTTAGGAAACTGAGATAAAAGTATTTTGCACACACATCGAAAAAAAAAATTGGAAGCTTAAATGTTAATATTTTTATCTAAACTTAGCTGTTGAGTTTTGGTGGCATCACTTTTTGAAAACAACAACAAAAAAAAGGTGTGTGACACCACAAAAGCAAGAATATTCACTTTTTGGGGTTTAGAAGAGCTGGCGCTCTCTGTCCCCAGGCACAGCCTGCTGTGTGTGACATCTGGAACTGTTTAACTTCCCCCCCACGAGCTCCTGGAATTCTTCCAGGAATTCTCTGCATTCTGAACCCACCCGTTGCATCAAAACACACCCAGCTCAACTCTCCAGAGCTCATCGGCCATGAAACCTCCAGGCAGAAGAGGCTGTTTCACTGGGCTCATCGGAGATATGAAGCCTGGCTCAGCACCATCCGGTGACGTCACTGATGTGTGGGCCTTTGGCCACCAGGATGCAAGGCCACCCCAAAGCATCATCATCTACCTTGAGGAAGAGATCCTTTGTGAGGAACTCTGCAGCTAGGCTTAGGAAACTTCCTTTTACGGCAAGAGGAAGCTCTCTAATCAGGGTTTTCACCACATTGTCTATTGTAGGAATAGACAATGGAATCTATAAAGCACCAAAAATACAGCGCCAACATCAGCAGAGACCAGTGTAGCTCCCGAACTCTTAGGACCAGGGTTCTGTCCCCTCCCTCCCCCCATAGAGCAGGACCAACACATCTCAACAGCTGGGTGCAGGGGACACGCTCCATCCCCAAATGATTTGCATAGAAAAGTAATTATAAACTATATAATATGCATGACTTCTCTGGTTTGTTCAATTTTTTTTTAATTAAAACAATTTAAATCTCACCGGCTCTTCCCCCTTTCTCCATTTTTCTTTTTCTTTTCTTTCCTTAAAGACAGGGCTCACTTTGTAGCCGAGGCCAGCCTTGAACCAGGGACCCTTCGGCTTCTCTTCTCAAGTGCTAGATTACAGAAGCAAGCCACCACACCTGGAACTCCCAGTTTACTTTGGAGACAAAAAGAACAATGCTTTTGCTCAATTTACCAAACAGAGATATTGAGATATTATCAGTTAACCTAAAAAATGTGTGAATTAAGGAAATAGGAAAGATGCTTTTTTATTTTTAATTATGTGCGCATGTGGGCGTGCACATGAATGAATGAATGCAGGTGCCCACAGAGACCAGGTGAGAGTGTAGGATACCCCGGAACTGTGGTTCAACTGAGCTGTGAGCTGCCCGATACGCGTGCTGGAATTGCATCTCCGGTCCTTTGCTCTTAGAGCTGAACCATCTCTCCAGCTCTGAAAGATACTTTCGCTTAATTGAGAAAGTTCTGGTTGGGGTGGGGGGGGGGGGTGACACATGCTTTAATCCCAGTACTAGGAGGGAACTGTGTGAGTTAAAGGCCAGCCTGCCTGGTCAACATTACAAGTTCCAGGCCAGCCAGAGATACATGGGGAGATCTTCACTTTAAAGGGAAAAAAAAGTGAGATAGCTCAGCAGGCAGGGAAACTTGTGAAACACGCCCAAGGACCCGAGCTGCCGCATCCTGGGAGACCAACAGAGGAAGCAAAAAACTGACAAGGAAAATTACCTTCCTACAATACATAGCAGTACAGGCACACTGTGGCAAGTATGCGTGCACGAGCGCACACACACACACACACACACACACACACTCACATGCACACACACACACATGCACACCTGCACACACA
>REGO01000215.1:1025741-1040219 GCA_010120015.1 Rhombomys opimus | reverse complement strand
TGCACACACACACACACACACTCACATGCACACCTGCACACACACACACTCACACACACACACTCACTCACACATTCACACACACACACTCACATGCACACCTGCACACGCACACTCACACACTCACACACACACTCACATGCACACTCACACACACACTCACGTGCACACCTGCACACCTGCCACATGCCCTAGTAATGGAAGATACGGAAGGTAACCCTTGGCTACATATGGAGTTTGAAGCAGTTTATGGGCAGGCAAGAGCCTGTCTTCAAACAAACAAACAAACAAACAAACAAAGGCACAGGCAGTTTTCTGCTGTCGTGCCACCACTCTGTGCATTAGGGAAGGGGACCCTCTTTGACTAACCATGTCACAAACAACTATTTTCTAGTTCCTGTGCCTAGTTAGTGCTAATGGGGGTCTGGAATGGCCACGCCATGAACTGTGAGCAATCCATCAGATCCCAAGGCAGGTTGTACTGTCTATACCTCACAGGTCTATGTGAACCGGAAGAGAGGTGACAGAACAGGTCTCACAGGGTTTCTCTGTGTAGCTTTGGCTGTCCTAGAACCAGTGCTATAGACCAGGTGGCCTTGAACTCACAGAGATCTGTCTGCCTCTGCCTCCCCAGTGCTGGGATCAAAGGTGTATACTACCACTGCCTCGCCCCTACCAACTTCCTAGTGACTATTGAGAATACGTCTTCCTTAATCAGTTAAGGAGCAGCAACAGGAAGACACTGAAATCCCCTTGGAAGAAATCTGCTTGCTCTTAAGCTTTCTGTTGCTCTAGTTATTTTATTATTTTATTTTACTTTGAGACAAGGTCTTATGTATCGAAACCTGGCTTTGAACTCCTAATCCTCCTGCCTCCACCTTCCCAGTAGTAGGACTGCAGGTCTGTGGTTCCATGCCTAGTTTCTGCAGCACTCGGGATCAAAACCAGGGTTTTAGGCACACTGTCAGACAGACATTTTAGCAATTGAGGTCCATCTCCAAACCCTTGCCATCAAAGACGTGTGTGCTCTCTTTTATTATCTCTTCCTTTCATTTGAGACAGGGTTTTCCCATGTCACAGCCGCCTTCCTGGAACTCTCTGCTGTAGACCAGACTGCCCCTGAACCCACAGAGCTCAGCTTGCCTCAGTCCCCAGAGTGCTGGGACCATACGCATGCACCGCCATGCCTAGGCTCTTGTGCAGTTTCTGATTACCAGCAGAAAGCATAAAACCATGCAGCACTGTCCACAGGAGCCATGTGAAATATAATCTAGAAAGCAATAGATCAAATCATCTGATAGCACCTTAGAAATTAGACAGCCCTTCTCAACATTCTGCCTGTTGCTGTGCTGGGATTACTTGCTGGAGCCCCTTCCTTCCCTCGAGAAACTGAGCATGCGAGAAACTAATAAAATATTGAATATACAAAACACCTTTTACGCAAAAAATACCAGAAGAAAGCAAGATCTCGGGGCCTCTATTCTAAGCATGGATTCATTCGAGTGAAAATTCATTACTCGGGGGCTCAGGAGTTAAGAGAATGGACAGCTCTTGAAGAGACCAGAAGTTTAGCTCCCAGGACTCAAGCCAGGCACCTCGAAAGTGCTTGTAACTACAGGCTCTGGAGATCCAACATCACCTGCCCTCACATGCATAGACACACACACACACACACACACACACACACACACACGGGCTGACACATGGGAAAGGAGAGAATGTAATTCACTTTTTAAACTTCCACAGTGGCCAGCAGTAGAAAGCCAGTGCTGTCAGAGACTGGACAGAACATGAAGACGCCCTCGGGGTAAACAAACTAAACTATAGGAAGTGAGAGATATTTTTAGCTTTACTGAACTTTCAAATTCATTTAAAAGTCCACAGGGAGACATGGCTGGGAGTCGGGGTGGGGGGGGACAAGTGCGTGGAGAAAACACTGAAGCCCTGGAAAGTCCACGCCCCACTTTAAGACAACAGACTCGGTAGCACACGTCTCAAATATTTAAATAGGAGCTGTTTTGGTAAATGTACGCAGGTGGAGTTTAATTTTCTGAAGGGGTGAAAGGGAAAGAAGACGTAAGCACAGTCTCCTAAAGAGCCTAGCCACAGCAGAACTGCCTAACACTATCAAATACCAAGCCAGCGGGTTGGAAAATGCATTCTGAAAGCCTGCATTGGCAGCCTGCTTTCTAGAAGTAGGCAGTACATTATAACCCATACAGCTAGATTCCTAGAAAACAAGCACAGAAAAAGTAATTTTTAAAAACCATTTTTACTAATACCTAAGTGGTGGATCTTGCTATAGATTTAGTAACTATGGCTTTACCGGCAACCACGTAAGCATTAAGTAAATTAAAACGTTAGTGTGGTACACGACTTCACTCAACGTTTTCTTAACAAGCACCAGGAAGCGCCAAACGCTGGCAATTTCTCAGGCTAGGGCAGGTTTATCCACAGCGAACCTGACCCTGACTCAACTCCGCTAGCTGCTGCGGCTCCCCTCGACAGCCCCCGCTTCCCCAAGGGGAAAGGATACAGCCCCTAATTCAGGGATAAAGCATCGTCCCGGGAAGTTTTGGTTTAAATAAAAACAAAACGTGGGGCGGTTGGTTCCCGGGGGACTGTGGCACGCTCTCCCGGTGAAAGTGCAGGGAGAGAAACGGAAAGCCACTGAGGTTCCAGACACTGCTCACCTCTGGGGACTCTCATTCCAGAGTCCCATCAGCAGGAAGGAAAAAGTACTTTTCTCCCTACAGGCCTGTCACCCCGGGAGAGCGAAGTCTTACCTGTGATGGTTATAGTTCCCAGCATGTTTAATAACCGTCTTCGGCCTCCTGTGGCAGGAAGTCTCCCTCTCCCCGGCCTCCTCCCTGCTAGCCCAGTGCCCTGTCTGTGATCAGAAGGAGCGCAGCTGCCCCAGCTACCGGCCGAGCATCAGGAGATGCAGCAATGCGCGCCGCGGGCCGCGCTCCGGCTAATTCTAGGAGGCCCCGCCCCCTCCCGGCCCCGCCCCCGCCCGGCCCCGCCCCCAGCCCGCCCCGGCCGTGCCCAGCTCCGCCCCCTCCCGGCCCCGCCCCCAGCCCGGCCCCGCCCCCGCCCGCCAGCCCACACCTCCGGCCGCACTTGGCCGCGCGGCCGGGCAGTCACGTGCCCCAGCTTGCAGGGCCGGCAGTGCGTGGTCCCCAGCGACCCGGGGAGGGGTTTCTAAGTCTCAGCGGTGAGCAAGACCCCGAGCATCGTTATTTGATCCACGCGGTGACTCCATCCCTTGGCACCGACTCCTGCGCCTCAAACTTTTTAAAAATCATGTAAAGGCGATAGTCGCGCAGACGTTAAATCCTCTGATTTCTAACGCCGGGTTCTGCGTCCTTCGGCGGGTTTGAAGGAGGATGGGGTGCAAAGCGGCGCTTCTTTTTACAGCCACGGCATTTTGTACGTTGCCGACTGTCTCCTACCAGTGTGAAGGCCCACAAGCCTGCGGGCCTGTCCCCAGGCTGCTGTGTCGCCAGAGGACCCGCCTTCAGCGTTTGGCCAGCACAGCCTTAACCAGCAGCCATACCTGGGCCATGGTGGGAATGAGCTCGACATTTGGCCCCCGCGACGGCAGCATTCCCCCGCCTCTGACCCACACACCTACAGCTGGGTTAAAGACTCGGCCGCCCGAGGCCTCTTTCTCCGTTAACCTTGAGTTTGTTTCTCTGCGGGACACCCGTTCGGGTGGCCACGTCTATTAGGCGTCCGGAGATGTCTGTCACAGCCTTGTCTGTCTGAGCACGCAGAATAAGCGGTTTCGTGGCTGCTCTTCTCCTCAGACCTGAAGGCTTTGTCCGAACACCGACAGGGGGGTGGGAGGCCTTAAAACCCTAGAGGTTGCCGCTCTGCCCAGCAGCCAGACGTGGAGTTCGGCTGCTCCTTCTTGTCACCAGGGGGCGCGACGCACCACGTTCAGGCCCAGAAAGAGGCTGAAGGGCCGTTCCTCCCAGGCACTCCGATCAGCCTCCCAGCCAACACCCAACCTGGCCGGCGGCGAGCAGGGATCTTACACTGAGTGGTGAAGACCTGGGAGCCGATTTTTGCCCTCTGCACTCCCGACAGGTGGGGTTCCGGGCAGCGCAGCCGTCTCTCTCCTCCCACCACCTACTCCAGCGGGGTAGATCACGGATAAGGAGCCCCCAGACGCGGTAGGCGGTCCCCACTGAACTCTTCCCTGGAGTGTCCCGGGAGCCCCGAAGCCCCCAGGGAACTAGGAATACTGGGTGAGTTCTCAGCACTCGGCTGCGAAAATTACGTGGCTATCACTCCTCTGTCACCAACAACCTGCCGCCCTTCTGGCTCCAAATTCTAGTAACAACTATTCCTCTGAGATAGCTAAGGGGAAAAATTCACTAGCTACAAAATTCAAAAACAAAACGAAACAAACAAAATGCAACCGTACACACCTGTACCCCGGCACTTCGGGAGGCAGAAGCAGGTGTATCACTGTGAGTTCGAGGCCAGCCTGGTCTACAAAGCGAGTCCAGGACAACCAAGGCTACAGAGAAACCCTGTCTGGTTGATCAAACAGGCGAGTGTAAGCTCTTTGCTTTCAGGACACAGGAGCAATACCTACACACCGAAAAGAGATTCTCAGAGCAGCCACTAATGCCAGAAGGCTGAGCAATGGATGGCGGGGGTGTAGGGGCTGGCTCTCCTAGAACACGGTTCTCTGGGATCCCTGCCTCCCTGAGCAAAGAAGGCCGGAGTGTATGTCGTTGCTGCCAGCGAGTTCCTCTGGGTCTGGCCTTAAAAAGAAAAACCATCAATCAGGAGAAATGAAGAAGGAAAGGTCAGACAGGCAGTCCCTGCAAACGCAGGCGACTTTCTTTTGCCATCTCTTCCACTCTGCTCGTGTTAAATGAGAAGTTTCAGAGCCACACGTGCCCACTTAAAGCACAAAGGGCAGGATACTCTACGCCTGTCGCTTGAGAGATGGGGGGCTGGGGGTGTCTTAAATCTGCACGGTTTAGTGAACAAATACTTGCTACATTCTTGTTCCATTATGTGTGTGGGGGGGGGTCGATCAGACACGGTGGTCTCAGGAACCTCAGCTGTGAGTGGCAGCCACGTTCAGGGGCCGAGAAATTAGCTTGCCCTGGCAGCAACACTGGAGCTGGCCTAGGAGAAGAGTGAGAACTCCCCAGTGTGGCACAAAGAGGCAGCTTCACGTGGCAGTGCCGGGAGAGCATGACTCGGGGACTCACAGGCGGGTTCCTTATAGCTCCTGTTCCTTGCGGTTCGTGTTCAGAGGCCAGGGAAGGAGAGGCAGGGATGCCAACGAAAATGGAAGGATTGCTAAGGACATCATAAGAACTTTGTAGTAACACCATCTTAGAAAGAAGGGGGCAGCCAGGGGTGGCGTACATGTATGTAATTCCATTGCCGTGGACAGAAGCAGATCAATAGTTCAAGGCTAGCCTCGGCTACATAATGAGTTGAGGCCAACCTGGGCTACAGGAGACCCTGTCTCACATATGAAGACAAAGTAATGTGGCGAGCGATCTGCGTGCATTACACATTTGGCTAAAGAAAACACACAGAGTGTGGGGAGGGTAACAGCACATTCATGTAATGCCAGCACTTAAGTGGCAGAGGCAGAAAGACCAGGTGTTCAAGGGTACCCTCAGCTACAAAGTTGAGTCTGAGGCCAGCCAAGCTATTAGACCATGTCTCAAACAAGCAAAGAAAGAAGGAAAGAAGAGATACAAATATGGGGCTAGAGAGATGATGGCTGAGCCATTAGAAGAGTGTTCCGCTCTTGCAGGATTTGAATTTCCAGTGCCCATCTCAGGTGGCTTACAACCACTCTAACTCCAGCTCCAGGGGACCTGATGTCCTCTTCTGGACTAAGAGAATGCCTGCACACATATACACAGAATTTGAAAAAGGGGGTTGTTGAAGTGGTTAAGTGCCTTTTCTTTGAGAGGACCAGGGTTCAATTCCAGAAGCTAGATGGTAGCTCCTGACCATCTGTAACTCTAGACCCAGGGGATTAGATGCCATTTTCTAGGCCCCCCCTACACCCTCAGACAGAAAGTAAAGAAAACCTCAAAAGAAAAGGTTTTTGTTTGATTGTTTTGTTTTGTTTGAGACTCTGCCTACCCAGTGCTGGAAAATGAAAAAAGATCTTTGAGAGAAAGATTAATAGACCCATGAAAAGATACTCAACATCATGATCCATTATACCACTACAAATATTCAAATTAAAACCACTTCACAATCACCAGGATGCTAATAACCAAATGACAGTAATAACAGGGAATCAAAAAGCTGCAGCTAGCAGCAAGCACAGGAAAGCTGCCTGGACTTCCCAAAGTAAAACACAGTTGCCATATGACCCAGCAACCAAAGAGAAACACACGCCCACGGGAAAACCTGGACATCAGGTACAAAGTGACGGCAACTTTAGTGTCCATCAGCTGACACGGGGTAAAAGAAGCTCGGTACATCTGTATAAAAAAACGGCAGTGATGAAGACGAGTGAAGCTTGTGAGGGCTGGAGGGGTGGCTCGGAGCTTAGGAGCACTGGCTGCTCCTGCAGAGGACCCAGGCTCAGTTCTCAGACCCCATGAGGCAGCTCACAACTGTCTTTAACTCCAGTTCCAGAAGACCTGATCCCCTCTCCTGGCCTCTGAAAACAGACACACAGGCACACCTGCATGCACACAGTTCACATATATATATGAAGGCCAAACAACCATACACATATAACATAAAAATTACAAGGTGGTTATGGTAGTCAGAACTGGTGGCTTACACCTGTAATCCCAGGATCCAGAAGGCTGAGGCAGGAGGACTGCCACCTTAGGCCAGCCTAGGCTACATTATCAAATACTAGCCCAACCAGGACTACCTGGCAAGACTGTATCTGGACATACACACACATACCGCCACACACACAAAGCCAAGATAGTAAAGCTTACGTATATTTTGTCACGGTGGGGAAAAATGACACACGGATGTACACAGGTAAAGAAAACCACAGGAGGGGGTAAAAATCTCAGATGGAAAAGGAAAATGCTTCCCGTAAGCCAGTGACTGGCTGAGAACGCTTATTCTGGAAGCAGCTGGTCCCTGCGGGTATCAGCAGTGGACTGTGGTCCAGGACACAACACAGCCTTCCTGAGGCTGCTGCTCAGGAGCAGATAGGCTCCCAAAATGCTTTGAGGCACAGGGACATTGTCTGGTGCAGCACTGTCTTGCAGATGACACGGGACAATGCACACCACCCACTGACAACTGCACAATAAATGCGCGATGACCTGACCACTTTTGCTTTTTTTGTTGTTTTCTTGTTTGTCTGTTCTGAGATAGGGTCTGATGGAACCCAGGCTGGCCTTTAATTTTTTTTTTTTTTTTATCTTCCCTTCTCTACCTCCCAGGTGCTGGAACAGCAAGCGTGCTCTGCTACACCTGGCTCTTCGTATGTTTTTTGTTTTTGTTTGTGTGGAGACAGGGTCTTACTATGTATATGTAGCCCAGGGTAACCCAGGTCAGCCTCAAGTCTGAAACTTCCTGTCTTGGCTTAGATGTTCGTCCCATGCCTGGATCTAGATAACTCATCAAACCCAAGAGAATGCAGATGAATCCTGGGAAACAGTGGTCACGCTGCAGGGCTTGCAGTAACGGCAGAGGAAAACACCTTCGAGTGTTCAGAGAGCACACTGGCATGAGGACACCTTCGCACCAGCAAGCACTTGGATTGTTTGCTCTGAGGCTAGCTGATTCAATGGTTGGCTGGTTAGTCGTGAAATCTGTGGACCCAGAGGACTCACTGTGTATACTGAATATTAGACAGGGTTTCTCTGTGTAGCGCTGGCTGTCCTGGAACTCCGTCTGGAGACCCGGCTGGCCTTGAACTCAGGGACCTGTCTCTGCCTCCCGGGTGCAGAGATTAAAGGCTACTCTGAATGT
The DNA here is from genome assembly GCA_010120015.1 of Rhombomys opimus. Classification (NCBI taxonomy): domain Eukaryota; kingdom Metazoa; phylum Chordata; class Mammalia; order Rodentia; family Muridae; genus Rhombomys; species Rhombomys opimus. Next base: position 1,032,269 of record REGO01000215.1, on the reverse strand, counting down.
TTGTAAGGACACTGACAAGTCAGCCACAGGACATTGGGTTCCACTGGGTCCTGTGTATTCCGGTCTCTACCCTATGCAGCAACAGCACTGGCTAATTGAATTTTATGGTCCAGATGCATTGGACGTGATAACATAGATATGGTAATTTAAGTTTTAAAAATCCAAATAAGTAATCTGGAGAGCATGAAAATTTAAAACACTTAAAAAGCATGGAGGAAAGTGAGCATTAAAAACTCAATTTGAGCTAGGCGCAGTGGTGCAGACCTTTAATCCCAGTACTCCTGAGGGCAGAGGCAGGCAGATTCCTGTGAGCTGGAGGCCAGCCTGGTCTACAAAGGGAGTCCAAAACAAAACAAAACAAAACAAAACAAAACAAAACAAAACTCCCCTCAATTTGGAGGAGGGCTGGAGAAATGAAGCCAGAGCTGATACGCACACTGCTCCCACAGAAGGCGGAGTCTGGCGCCAGCTCCCCATCAGGCAGCTAACAGACACCTGTGACCACAGAGATCCACTAGCCACCCTGTCCTGGATGCTGGGATTAGAAGTGTGAAACAAACCTCACCTGTTTATTCAGAGTAAAGCTGTGGAATAAAATGGTGTTTGCTGTCATCCCAAATGCTGTGTGTGGCATGTGTGTCTCTAGAAATGATTTGTTCGATGTGACTGTGTGTGTCGTGTGTGTGTGCACCTACTGTGTGTCAGCACACCTGAGTGTGCACGTGGAGGTCAGAGGTCAATGTCCAATGTCTTCCTCCGTTAATCTTCACCGTACTTTTGAGACCGGGCCTCTCAGTGATCTTGGAGCCTGTCATTTCAGTTAGATTCTCTGGCTGGCAAGACCCCAGGATCTTTCTGTCACTACCCTCCCATTGCTGGGATTACAGACACCAGCCACAGCACCCAGCTTTTATGTAGGTGCTGGGATCCGAACTCTGGCCCTTAATGTTTGCATGCAGAGCAAGTACTCACCAGGCCCCTACCCATTTTCCCTAACTCTTAGTCAGAAGGAGTGAGAGGGAGGAACAATCTAGAGCTACAGACTCAGGAGAAATTAGGACAATTACATTCACGACACTCACTGATTCTCCTTTACTGCCGTGTCTATGTCAACAATAATGTGAGCCCCAAACCGCCCACACAGGCAGCCTCAAACCTTCCAGCAGCCACACTGGAAAGTACAAGGGGGAAAGTTGAGGTTAGTCATGGGGAGGGGCACTATTTTGGAAGGATTAGTAGGTGTGGCCTTAGTGGAGTGGGCTTGGCCTTGTTGGCAGAAGTGTGTCACTAAGAGTAGGCCCAGTCTCTGTCTCTCGGCCTTCAGATCAGGATGGAACTCTAAGCTACTGCTCCAGCGCCATCAGTGCCACCACGCTCTCTCCAAGGCCATGATGATCATGGACTAACCCTCCCACACTGTAGGCAAACCCCCTGTGAAACGCCTTCTTTGTAAGAGTTGCTGTGGTCACGCTGTCTCTTCACAGCAATAGAATGGTAACTAGGACAAGTGGGAGATGAACTTCCTCCAAGCCAGTCGCCTGATTTCCAGCTGACAACTTATCACATGGAACTGGATCAAGGAGGTTCTCTTCTGCGAGCTTCGGGAGGCAGCGAGGGATTAGGTCTGTGTGGCGGCGGGCTGGACAGCAGTGCACCCATCACGCTGCCCCTGACGGAATCCCAGTGTGTCTGAAATTAACGAGGCAAGGGAGACACCTGGAGCCAAGATTTGACAAGCGTGATGAAAATGATGCACTTCTCTAAAAGTTCATTCGCTGACTACCTTGGTTGGCTTGGGCAACGTGGCACACGTTAGGATGCCGTCGTGGTGAGGACCTGCTGAGGGCCCTTGCGGGGCCTGGGGTGTCTTGACTGACGTTCCAGGCCTGCAGTTTGTTTGTGTTTGTACTGGGGATTGCATTTAGGGTCACATGCTCCTAGCCAGGTATTCTTAAAAGTCACTAGGGGTTGGCGAGATGGCTCCGAGGGTAAAGGCACTCACTGCCAGGCTTGAAGATTTGAGTTAGATCCCTGTAGCCCACCTGGTGGAAGGAGAACCAACTGCTACAAGTTGCCTTCCGACCTCCACTGGGCCATGCACAGACACAGACACACAGACACACTTACCAGCAAATGTAACAACACCAATAATTTTTTTGTTGCCATATTTGGGGCTGGAAAGGTGGCTAAGCAGTGAGGACACTGGCTGCTCCTGCAGAGGACCTGGGTTTGGTTCCTGCGCCTACGTGGTATACACACATACACACATACACACACTAGAGGCAAATACCCATATACATGAAATAATAAAAACAAGTTTTGTTTGTTTGTTTGTTTGTTTGTTTGTTTTTTGAAGACAGGGTTTCTCTGTGTAGCCTTGGCTGTCCTGAAACTCGCTCTGTAGACCAGGCTGGCCTTGAACTTTTGAAGATCAGCTTGTCTCTGCCTCCCGAGTGCTAGAACTAAAGGTGTGTGCCACTGCGCCAGGCCAAAAAAATAATGTTTTAAGAAGTTAGAAAGCCAGGGTCTCTCAGCGGCCTAGACCACACCAAGCAGACGAGACCGGCTGGCTGGCAAGCCCCGGCCACCCTCTGACCTCGCCTCCCCAGCACTGGGACTACAGTCGTGTTCCACACCCCACTCGGCCTTTCAGTGAAAGTCCTGAGGGCTGTACCAAAGTCCATAAGCATGTTTACCAATGGGACTCTCTCTCTCCCATCCTTGTTGTCATTGTTTGGATCAGGGTCTTGTGCATCCCAGGCTGGCCTTGAACTGTTGCTCCCCATTTTACTCAGCAAGTGCTGGCACTGCTGGCATGCAGCCCCAGGCCTGGCTTTATTCTTATGTTTTAAAGAGATTGAGAAATAAACTTAAAAACGAGCAATAGTAATAGTGAGATCTAGTTAGTTTTGGCGGGCTTCCACGCAGCACATTCCTGTTGGAAATATACGGTAAGTCCTGGCCTGTTCTGTTTTTTTTTTTTTTCCTTCCTTTTAATGCGAGGCAGCTTCTTTTCTCTGGAGATATTGGGAAAGATGAAAGGAAGACATGATTGATGTTTGCAAAGACTTAGAGGACTGCCTGTGGAAACGGAGATGAGTTTGCTCCGTAGAGCACAGAAGTCAGCCCTGGGACTGGGAGGGCAGGCAGAGGGAGGCAGCTTTTCAGCCTCCTTTTATGGAAAAAACTCCCCAAATGAGGAAGCTGCAGCGGGCAGGGACCTGGCATACCAGCCTCAGAATTCCCTTCTGCTAAGGTTTGCTGCTCACAGGGGTGGGGTGTCGGGCCAACTGCCCCTCCCACTTCCTGGCATCTCATTTGGACTGAGCTCCCACCTGTCCCCACCCCTACTTATTTTCATTTCTAGAGATAAGGTCTCCGGCAGCCTAAATTGGCCTTGGCTAGGCTAACGTGGCTGAGGATGACCTTGAACTTCTGTCCCCTTTTCATTATCTCACGAGAGCCTTTATATAAACATGTGTCACCACACCCCCAATTTAATGTCATTCTAGAGATGGAAACCAGGGCTTTGTGAGTGCTAGGTAATCACCCCAACTGAGCCACAGCCTCAGTCCTGAAGAGAAAGGGTCTTTAAAAGGCAATTAACAGCGCTCCTTGTGATCCCAGCACTGTGGGAAGCAGAGGCAGGCATGTGAGGTCCAGGACAGCCAAGGCTACACAGAGAAATCTTGTCTCAAAAATAAGGAATTAAACCAAGAACAGTAGCTCTACTTAGAGAGTCCAAGACTAGCCTGGGCTATAGGACCAGTTCAAGACTAGCCTGGGCTATGGGACCAGTTCAAGACTAGCCTGGGCTATAGGACCTGTTCAAGACTAGCCTGGGCTATGGGACCAGTTCAAGGCTAACCTGGGCTCTAGGACAAGTTCAAGACTAGCCTGGTCACCTTAGTGAGAGTCTTTAAAAATTAAATTAAATTAAAAAGCTAAACAAACAGTTTAAAAATGAGATCTTTTAGGGTGGGCTCTAACCCAAACAAACCATCTGATGTCCTCATGAGAAGAAATTTGGACACTTAAAGATGTCCAGGAATGTAGAAAGGAAGGACAATATGGGGATCGAAAGAGAGCAGCAGTCTGCAGGCCAAGGAGAGGCCTCGGGAGTCATGGAAACTGCTCAGGCTACGAGAATGATGAATGTTTGTCTCTACGTCATCTGGTCTAGAGTTCTGTTGTGGCAGCCCCAGCAGACTCATACAGTGAGGTAATGGCCACAGGCTTGGCACTTTTCTAAACGTGACACACCTATGTTAAGATACATTAAAGCTGGAAGTCAAGATGGCTCAACCCCAAAACAACACTTGCTGTCAATCCTGGTGACCTGAGTTTGATCCCTGGGACTCACATGGTGGAGGGAATACCAACTCCAGAGGCCTCTGAATGAGTACACAAACACACGCACACACACACACAGATATGTAATTTAAAAAACTAAAGGTACATTAAAGCAGCCATGTATGGTGGTACACATCTTTAATCCAGCACTTGGCTGGCCGAGGGCAGCAGATCTTACATTTCCAGGCCAGGCAGGGATATGGAGCCCCCCATCCTAGACATTAACAGCAAGAAGATATACTTACTAAACCAATCAAAATATTAAATTTTCACCTGAATAACTGATGTACTCTATACATACATTTGAGCAACAATAGCAATCTGAAAAAACTCAGAAGCGCAAACACAAACTAGGGAAAAAAATTATTTTTTCCAGGTTGGCCTGGAACTCACTTTGTAGACCACGCTGGCCTTGAGTGAAAAAAAGAAAGAAAACCCTTTAAGTCGTCATTTATTGATTGTGTGTGTCTGCTTTGTGTGTAGGTGTGCCTGCAGAGGACACCCTCGTACAATCAGTTCTCTCCAACCTTTAGGTGAGTTCCAAGGACTCGAACTCAGGTTTCCTGGCTCATGCTGCAACTGCTTTTAACTGCTGAGCCATGCGGGCGCAGAAGCTGAATTTTAACCCAAGAAACGACATTTTCTTTGCCTAACTGCTATGCCTGGGTCCTGAACAGCCCCAGGTGCTGTTATCCGGGGTGCCACAGGCCTTTAAGTGTAGGACAGTAGAGGGAGGGCCTTAAATTATTGGGGACATACCCATGAAATGGACTATGGGACAAGGCCCTTCCTGTTCCTTTCCCTTCCCAGAATGAGGTGACATCTCATTCTTCATGTGCTCTGGCCCTGGCTATCAGGCACAGCTACCTACCCCAGACCCAAAGCAGTGATGGCCCAGGCTTGGACTAAGGCCTACAGAGCATTAAGGCAAATTGATTGTTTTTCTCTTTATAAGTTAACTTCCCTGGGTTTTAATCCGTAGTGACAGAAAGTCACTATCATACTCACTACCCCCCACCCCCCACAACCCTGACAAAGAACACGGCTCTAAACAGAGCATTGGGCAGAAGTGCAAAGACTGTAACAATCTACAGGTAACACTTGTAAGATTCTCCGACAAGCAGCTTCTTTCAGCATCCTTTCCACCCACTCTTCTTTCTCACTCTTACCTTCCAGGAGCAATGCAGAGCAGACACTAGAGATCATGTGACACCATGTGACTGCACTCGTTTATAAAGCCATTAACCTTGTTCTTCCTACCTGAATACTCTGAAGCAGGATATTATTGAATAAAATGTCCCCTCACAAACCTGGTATCCAACTAAAGTTAAAACTTTAAACCCAGAAAACGACCCTTAGGATCAGATTAAGAAAAACCAGAGAAATAAGTTTATAAATAGGCATAATAGCATTTTAAGCAGCAGTCCAAGGACGCTCAGGTGTCGGCATTAGCTAATCCTCTGCGGTTCTGAGGCCCGAAGGAGACACTGATGAGTCAGGCTTCAGAGGGCGCTCATGTTACAGATGGGTATTGACTCCACAGATAGAAGGGGATGCATTCTAAAGAAGGTCACGACTGCCTGTGTGTGTGTGTGTGTGTGTGTGTGTGTGTGTGTGTGTGTGAGTGTGTGTGTGTGTGCACATGCGCGCACCTGACTACGTGTGTGCCTGAGCACATATACACAAACAAACAAACAACTGGTACTAAGAAAAACAGAGGTAGAATGGAGAATAATGATGGCATGGCAGGTAGGTCTCCCTAAAAATATAAACAAGATTATGTCACATGTTAAAACAGAAAAGGAATAAAAAAAAAAAATCATAATTATCTGTGTGGGAACAGGCCTACAGGGAGAACGATAATTATTCAGTGATCGCCTTTGGTCTTTCTATACCCTAAAGTTATTGAGCACCAGGAATTTGGGAAAGTACATAAAGTCAATAAAACAAGGAACAATAAAAGCACCGTTAGAAAAATGTCTTCTCCACAAGGTAGTGAATTCAGCCATTAGGTAACTGAGTCACGAGTCCTCCGCTTATGCCTACACCTGCAGGATACCGTTGAGATGCAGAAAAGTGGGTTACAGTGAAACGAGGGCTAGACTCTCCAGAGACCTCAGCTTTAGCCAGTGCCCTCGGGGGTGGAGGGCGGGGGGAGCACCACACTCAGCAAGG
>REGO01000215.1:964544-1021331 GCA_010120015.1 Rhombomys opimus | reverse complement strand
AAAAAAAAATCTCATGATATTTTAGGTAAGCTTGTGATCATCCTGGGACACACGCAGCCAGGGGGCACGTCAGGCTCACAGGAGACTTCTGGAACCACACTTGTTTCCCGTGTGGGGGGTGGAGTTCCAGGAACACTGCCTAGCCAACGACATCGCAGTAACGGCTAACAGTGATGACGCAGCCAGGGAGGCAGACAGTGGCGCTTGCCCAGAATGCAAAGAGCCCTCACCTCTGACCCCCACCCCACAGGGAGTCACATCAAGTGCTGGCTCTGGCTGTTCTCAGTCCTGCTAACCAACACCTCGCTTCTCACTGGGCACCCTGAACACGGTCAGACTGCAGCCCTGATGACGTAGCTCAACCTGTCTTCTATCCCCAGGGGGTAATGTCACCCTTGACCTCAGGTAGGCGCTCCACCCGAACACCGAGCAGCTCCCGGCTCTTGTAAAATTCATTAGATAATTGCCTGTCTTGGCCTTTATGTTTTATCGTATTTAATCTTCTACTGACGGCCTTCCTGGGTCCCCTGCTGGGAAGAAGCAGAAGTAGAACCCCAGATAAAGGGTCCCTGAAGTACCTGAGCCACACCGACTTCAACGAAGGGAAAAAAATCACTGTAGAACTGGAGACGGCTCAGGCAGTGTGTAAGTTCCCGAGTTTGACCCCCAGAACCCACTGGGACAGCCAGACCACTGCAGTGTGAGCACACATTCTCAGGCCTGGGGAGGCACTCTGTGATCGCTGCTCAACCAGCCACACCCATGTGCAACGCTCCAGGCTGCTGAGAGATCCTGTCTGGAGAAACAAAGCGGGTGGCTTGAGAGTACCGGCCCCGGGCTTGTGCTCTCGCCTCCACACACACACAGACACCTGTGCACACGCGCGCGCACACACACACACACACACACACACACACACCAGCCACTGTTTGGCTTAATTCAAAACGAACGTGGAGAGGACAAAGGGTTGGCCTGTGGAATTTGATTTGGGACCACTCCAGCTGTCTGGTGGGGATTATTTGAAAGCCTCACTCTAGGTCAGGGAAATATCCGACTGGGAGACGATGTGTGCATTTCTAACTTTACGTGGTGCCTGTGGTGCTAAAGAAAGATCAGTCCTTCCCACCAACTTCAAAGCAGCTCCCGGCTTGACGCAGCGCCGTGGGGCACAGGAGAGAAACAGGTTCCATGTGTCCCAGGGACCTTATCTGACAAGACGATGCCGAGCCCTTTCATCTGCCTCTCATTTACGCTGAGGAGCCGAGTTACTGCACTCAGTATACCTTTCTAAAAGTACGTGTATGTACGTATATGTGTGTGTGTGTGTGTGTGTGTGTGTGTGTGTGTCTATGGTGTGTGTGTGTAGGTCAGAGCACCATTTTCAGGAGTCACTTGTCTCCTATAATGTGGGTCCTGGGGTTTGAACTCAGATTGGCAGGCTTGGTGACCATCACCTTTACCCCATGGGTACCTCAATGACTCCACGATCTCCTGAATTGAAAGGAACATGGCCGCAGTGCTCCTGCCCCACAAACTAACACTTTGGCTAACGGCGCACCAGCCTGTTGGCCCCTCTCCCCCACCATACCAAGAGCCAGAAGCCACGAACCACATCACAGTCGAGTCGGAGATGCTTGTACACGCCAGGAAATCTGTGCACGTGACAAGAGCTAATGAGGACAGATGCCGAGCTGTCGCTTTAGTTTTCAGTTTGGACAGGTGTTGGGCCCTCCGTCTTTGGAAGCAAGCATGCTTAGCATTTCCAATGTGACATCACACGAGAAGGAGGGAAGAATGCTGAAGAAAGAGTGTGTGATGCCGACCCCGAGACAGGGGCTACTGAAAGTGTACGCAGAATATTTATAGTAAGGCAGTGTTTTCTGACAGTATGTGACAACCGCTTTCATGGTTTGCTGCGGGGGCAGTCTGCCCTCCCAGCGCCCGAGTCCTGCCAGAGCCAGCCTGGCCTGCAAGAACAGCTTACCATCTTCAACAGGGACTTCTTCCTCCTGCCCATCCTGGGTTCCCTCTTGGACCTGAACATCTCCTTGCTCAGCCACGCCATTGACAGTGGACAGCTGACCGTTCTTCTGTGGGAGCTGTGGGGAAGGAAGACAAAGCCATGTCAGAATGAGCTCAGTCCCGTCCGCTCCCTGCCCAGTTAAAAGCAATGCTTCGATCCGGAGTGCAAACTCTGACGTGGGGGAGAAACACAGAAAAGTGGATGAGGAAGAGGTAAGTTCTACATTCATCTGAAAGATTCGGTGACGGTACAGAATACCTGATGGTCTGTCACCAAAAGGTTGGCGCTGCAGGTGAAGTGTGTGCACAAGCCCACTCCTCCAGTCTGTTCACTCGCCTCAAGACCCTGCTTCAGAAACCAAGATGAAGAACCTGGGTGCGGCTCGGCACTGAGCTTACAGACCAGCTGGGAAGCCGGGCTTCCTCTGTTCCTTTCTTCTTCCTCTTCTTTGTAATGGCGGGGATCTGGAGCCTTGATACGCTGGGGAAGAAATCTATCATCTCTGGCCCTAGAAATATTCTTTTACTATAAAGTACAAGTTCAGTGACTGCAGTTTTAAAAGCCCACACCCACGCTCTTGGATGTGGCCCCTTCTTCCCCTGAGCATCTCTCTCCATTAACGTCTGTTCCTAAGTCTGTTAAAGAATGCCTTCTAGTAACGCCCAGCTGTCGGGCTGGAAAGACAGCTGTGGAATGCAGCACTTGCTGCCAAGTCGGGGGACCTGAGTGTGATCTCTGGTAGGACAATCAACCCCCACAAACTGTCCTTTGACCCCCACGTGTGTGCCACAGCACTTACGAACACCGATGTGCATGCAGCAGCACACACAAGGATTAAAATTTAAAAGAAGGAGGGCAGTGCTGTAGAGATGGCTGCTCTCACAGAGGACCCAGGCTTGCTTCCCAGCACCCATCCAGAAGTCCACTCCAGGAGAAACGATGGCCTCTTCTGGCTTCCGATGGTACAGGCACACACGGTGCACACATATAATACATACAGGCAAACACTCACACACATAAAACAAGTCAATCTTTGTGTTTGTTTGTTCTGTTTCTGTTTTTGAGACAGGGTTTTCCTGTGTAGCCCTGCTGTCCTGGATGCCCTATGAGAACCAGGCTGCCCTCAAACTTAGAGATCTGCCTGCCTCTGCCTCCCTGAGTGCTGGGATTACAGGAGTGTGCTGCTGCACCCAGCAAGTAAATCTGTTTTTAAAACTCTAAGACAAAACATCTAAACTAGGCCAGGTAAGGTGGTGCACATCTTTGATCCTAGCGCTCGGGAGGCAGAGGCAGGAAGATCTCAGTGAGTTTGAGGGCAGCCTAGTCTACAAAGAGAGTCCAGGACAACCAGGGCTCAGCTACACAGAGAAACCCTGTCTCAAAAACCAACCAACCAACCAACCAACCAACCAACCAAATAAATAGTAAAATAAAAATAAAAATAAACAGGGGGCTGGAGAGATGGCTAAGAGGTTAAGAGCTCTGTCTGCTCTTCCAGAGGTCCTGAGTTCAATTCCCAGCATCCACATGGTGGCTCACAGCCATACATAATGAGATCTGGTGCCCTCTTCTGATATGAAGGCACACATGCAGGTATTGTACACATAATAAATAAATAAATAAATAATAAAAATAAGCAAATAAAACCATATTTCGTTGTGACTAGATGCAAGTTAAGAAAAATAACTGAGCTTCATAACTAGTAATCTGTCCTCAAATCAGAACTGAAGTTTAAACTTTAACTAGCTATTTGTGTGTGTATGGGTGTTCTGCCTGCACATATACATGCAGTGCCCAAAATGGGTGAAGAGGACAGCAGATCCCCTGGAACTGGGGTACAGATGGTTGTGAGCCACCATGTGGGTGCTGGGAATCAAACCTGGGTCCTCGAGAACAGCGCATGCTCTTAACATGTCCGCCTCCTTCCAAAGTGATGATTAAACCCATAATTGCTGAGTGTCGACAATGAAAGTGCAGAGCAGATGACAATGAGAGGAGGGTCCTGGGCCACGCTGGTGGTGTCCAGGGTTCTAGTGAGGAAGTGAGAGTAAATCTGAGGACTAGGTTCTCCTGGAAAGGGCTGTGTGAGAACAGAGGACACAGACTGTGTGCGAATGGGGGCAGGGTGGTGGCTGAGCTCCTCACCATCAACTGTGGAGGTGGTTCAGTCGGGAGAGCTTGCCTTCCAATGGAAGACCCAGACCCTATGAGAAGATCCAGGTGTGGTGACAAAAGTCTGGAATCCTAGAGGTGACAAGATGGAAACGGAGACACTCGGGGCTCATGAGAGGGCTAATCTGGACTGCCTGGTGACACCCCAGGACAATCAGAGACCCTGTCTCAGGCAAAAGGTGAAAGGTGACTTAGGACTGGAACAGGGGGCTGGCCCCTGGCCTCCACATCTGTGCTGTGGACAAGCAAACACACTAAAAAGAAAAGAGGAAAGGGCAAATCACAGAACTCAGCTCTTCTCTTGCTGTCACTGCTCACGGTCAATGGACAGCTCTGGACAAACAGGCACTGATCATTCTTGGAGCATGTGTGGCTTCTAGATCCAGAGGCCTTGAGCTGTGCTGAACTAATTTCACCGTGGTCTCCGCCCCCAGCAAAGCCTGCTTGTACTTCCCCTGAAATAACTCCCCCCACTGCACTGCAGTCGGCTTGCAAATGCCCATGCTGGGTCAGCCGACCCTCAGGTGACAGCTCCACTCCAAGGTTTCACTACCAAAGATGTGAAAGATGGGAATTTTCAATAAAAGCTACAGCTGAAGACAGGGTGGTGTCTCCACAAGGCTCATCAGCGAAAACGCCTGCTCCGGGCCTGAGCTAGCAGTATGGGGGAGGGGGGCTGCAGAATGGTATTTTAGGTGGGTCGTGTGGCAATTCCATGAATCTTAGGCTCTGTCCTAATGTGCTCGGGGTGGTGGTACAAACCTGCACTCTAGTGTAATCGGGTGGGGATAAATGAGGCAGAAGGATTAGGGTTCAAAACCAGCCTGGGCTACAAGGGACACTGTAAAAACCCAGAGCTGACACCAGAAATTAAACAGAGGTATCAGGGAGGATGCACAGATACCTCATTCTGTGTGTATGTGTGTGTGTGGTGTATGTGTTTGTGTATGGTTGTATGTGTGTGTGTGGTGTGTGTGTGGTGTGTGCGTATGAGCATTCACAGCATGTGTAGTTATGTGTACTCACGTGTGGAGGCTGGGGTTGCTAGCGTGTCTTCCTCAGTCACTCTCCACTTTACTTCCTGAGGCGAGGCCTTGCACTAAGCCCACAGAGCATCTAGTTAGTTAGCCTATGCAGCTAGCCAGGTGGCTCAGGAGGGCATCACCTATATCTGCCTTCCACAAGTGCTTAATCAACCCCCTTTAATGCAGTAAACAGCAGGTTAACTGTGAACTGTAAACAAAGGTTAATTGTCTCTTCTACCTCCTCCTCTTTTAATTGGTTGGTTTGTTTCTGAAAGAGGGTCTCACTCTGTAGACCTGGCTGGCCTGGAACTCTCTTTTGTAGGCTGGCCTCAAACTCGAGAGATCCATCTGCCTCTGCCTCTCGAGGAGAGCACCAGAATTAAAGGCAGAGACCATAGTGCCCAGCTCACCACATTTATTTATTTGCAGGTGCCCCAGCTATTTTCAGAACCATGGGCATGTATGCATGTTGTGTGTATATGAGTGGGTACCTTCAGGTCCCCGAGGCTTTGGAACTCCTGAGGCTGGAGTGACAGGTGGTTGTCAGCAGACCCTTCATGATTGCTGGGAGCCAAACTTGGGTCTTTTATAAGGCAGTACATTCAGTAACCACTGGGCCACCTCTCCAAACCCAGCATTGCCAAACAAGTGTACATACTGGGTTCACACACTGGAGAAGCGTTTCTCCACTCCAACTTTCTGTCAATCACCTTACTTGGAATCTCCTTATCCTGTGACTCTCCGGGCCAAAGGAGAGGAGATTTACACTCGGCTCAAGGCAGGATGGGGAGGGGTGGACGGGCCCAGATGAGGCTATGGTGTCCAGTGCAAGGAGAATGCAATTCTGTAACTCAAGGTCTGCAGTGAGGAAGAAGGCCATCTGTAGCCTGCTTTTCTCTCAGGAGCTTCCTCCCTCCACTTTCCCCACCCATCTTGGACTTAGCATTCGGGGATACATTTATTTCTTTTGAGACAGAAATTGGAATAGAAAGACACAGCCCTCACCCCATACGCACAGTGAGTGCCAGAAAACCAATCTTCCCACTGGGTTTGTGCTTCAAAAAGCGAAGACGCCTCCTCCGACCAAATCAAAACCCTAAGTGTTTTCAAGCTCATATCCTCCGGGCGGGTCAGCCAGAGTTTATCCCAGTAAAGTGTTACCAGATTACAGTGGAGCAACACTAAAGAATCGAAACTCTCAAGTGTCTCCGGCAACCGCTTCGCTCCTCCAGGAACATCCGAGAACACTCACGACGGTTTGGAAGCTGTCTGAGAGTAACTACCAGGCTCCTCTCTCTCCTTTCTTCACCACACAGCTGTTAGAGCTGCCCTGAGTTCTCTGTGAGGAGTACCAAGCGCCTTAATGAATTTCTTAAACAATGAACAAAATCCATGAGGCCCTGCCAGCATTCAGGGTGCTGAGGGCAAGGGGAGGCCTCCACTACAGGAGCCATCTTCCTACCTTACATCCTCCCTGCATGGCCTGGCCTCTGTCACATGTAGAGAAGGCAGCTCCAACTCCTGTAACTCACCCCACTTATATCACAGCAGAATCATGTGTACAAACGATCAGAATTTAAAAACAAAAAGATCAGCCGGGCTTGGGGGCACATGCCAGCACTCAGAAGGGAGAGATAGGCAGATCTCTGAGTTGGAAGTCAGACTGGTCTACAGAGAGTGAGCTCCAGGGCAGCCAGGGCTACCCAGAGAAACTTGCCTCAAAGGAAAAGATTCTCTAAACCGTTACGGTTGCGACTGAAGCTCCTCTAACCTTACCATCTGCTGGCACCACTAGCATTTTAATGCCCTCACTCAAGCCACCATCAAAATGCTGACCAAGGCTGGAATATAGCTCCCTGTGACAGAGCACTTGCCTAGCGAAGCAGGACAGCCCTGTGTTGGATCACCAACACCCACCCCCTCCCAGAATATCACAAATTCAGATCAGAATAAGTCAACTGTAAAATCGTTGTTGTGCTATTTGTGCTCAACAACTGGGATCTAGTGACAATTTCTTGTCAAGGCCACATTCTGTGAAGTGAGAACTCCAGAAACTCTTGCCTGTGCTGTTCATGCTCTGGCAGGAGTCTGGCACATGGGAGGAGCCACAGTCTCTAAGCTTCTGCTGGTCTCCGTAAGGAGGAAGGAGGAGGAGGAGGAGGACAGCTTGAGGCATTGTTTCTGTTGTTTCTGTTGTTTGGGGAGAGGAACATCAACTCTTCTGTTGCTCTGGTAAAAGATCATGACTGAAAACAACGTGAGGGAGAGAGAGTTTATTTTGCCACGTGGCTCCAGAAGGCTAGCAGCCGGCCACAGTATCGAGCGCAGGCACAGTGGCTGAAGAGGAAGCCAGGGGATCCCGTCTTCTACCTCACGAATTGAACTTGGTCAGAATGCCAGCACTCACTGGAGGCAGGGGGAGGCTGTCTGCTCTCAGGTTCCCTCCTACTTCGTCCAACAAGGACATATCTCCTAGACCTACCCAAACAGAGCTGACAACCGTGGACCAAGTCTTCAGATGCCTGAGCCTGTGGGGGACAGTTCTCTTTCAAACCACCACAGGGGGTTTTCAATCAGACACTATGGGGCAGAGCAGCTGTGAGTTCTAAGGTCAAGTTCACACTCCCCCCAGGCCCTGAAACCTCACCTCCGCTCATTTTCCCAATTATAAATCAAAATCTAATACAGTTTTCTGTTTTTAGACTGTCTGGGATTCAAACAAATAGTATCTGGGACATTCTTTAAATCATAAAAGTGCACTTGGAGGCCCTTTATGAGTCCTGGTCCATTTGCTCAAATGAAGATTTATGCTCTAGTCCAGTCTTTTCCGGCTCTTCTATCACACTGAGGTCAATCTTTTTAAACTGATTGTATTAGCAAGACCAAGTCTGTGATCCTTAAGATGCTTGTCAAATATTCCGCCAAAACCATGAGAAAACCAGTATTCTTCAGATTTTCCCGAATTGGAAGAAAGGTTTTCCACAATGAAGCTTGCCCCAACATTTGGTTACAGACAATGAAATCCACACAACCAGCTGGCTGTGGCAGCACAGGCCTATAATCCTAGCATTTGGGAAGACAGAGGCAGGAGGATTAGTTTGAGGCCAATCTGGGCTATTATGGCAAGAATCTCTTTTAAAAATAATAATAATTTGGGGCTAAAAAGATAGTTCAGTGGTTAAGCTGCTCCTGCAGAGGCCAGGGTTTGATTCCCAGCATGCACATGGCAGCAACTATCCATAACTCTGGTTCCAGGGGATTCGACCTCCCCCTCATCTCCACAGGCACCAGTTGTGCACATGACTTACATACATACATATATACATACAAACATACATACATATAAAACAGTCATACAACTAAAATAAATATTTAAAACTTCATAGTTAATAAAACTTCAATACAGAGAGAACTGTAAAAATAGCTCAGGTTAAGAACTCTTCCAGGACCCGTTTGGTTCCCAGCACCCACATCATGTACCTCCTATGAAACTCCAGCTCTAGATCTGAGTCTAGTTTCCATGGGCCCTGAACACATGAGGCACACACACACACAGTGAAAGAGAGGCAGTGATGTGGCTCAGCGAGCAATGCCACTTGACACTAAGCAAGTGAAAAGTAAAATTTTAAACATAGTGAAATGATTGAACCCTTGGTTATGATACAATCCCTAAAATAAAGAGGTCCCATTTCTCTTCCATGAATTTAAAGAAAATAACCTTCAAGGCGTGGTGAGCAGTCTTAACTAGGAGACCTTTCAGAGACAATAAACGGACTGCTGTTAGGTTTCAGGAGGGTTATGGGGCTGCAGAGCCAAAAGTTCTCTCCAACCACAGGAAACTGAGAAGAATCCAGCAGGCGATGCTGGTGACCTCTAGAGAAATCTGGGAAGTCCTTATCTCCGGCAGCAGAGTTAAACAGACTCTCTTGAGGATGGCAACGCCCCGCCCCCACACACACTGATGAGAATACAAATGCTTCCAAATTCTGAGCTTTCTACATAATCAGGTTGTTTTCTTCCACTCACAGACAGTGGAGACAGTGGACGAAACCAGAAACAACAACTGAAGCCCTCCTTACTGACTGGCTTTAATTTGAAGAATTGAGAAGACGAGATACAACCCCATCATCGCATGCAAACCTCCTGGACCCATGGTCTGAACCCCGGACATCTCATTTCAGAGTTTCCACTTAATAGGCTCCCACTTAGAACCAGGGGTGTGGTCCATCGTCACCCAAATGACCACCAGAATGCAAATCACCACCTAGCCATTTAAAGACTTGACTGGCATGGGAAAAACATGCAACCTTAGTATGACGATTCCGAATTTCCTGCAGCTGCCGAGACAGCTCAGCAGTGACTGCATGTGCTCTTTCAGAGGATCTGTTCCAGTCCCAGGCCCTAGAACTCCAGCCCCAGGGCATCTGCTATCCTCTGGCACCCACACACGTGTACACACACGTACACACTTAAAAATAAATCTATTTTTAAAAGTAAAAATTCTGAGCTAGGCTTAGAGCTAGGAGGCAGGGGCAGGTGGATCACTGAGTTCTAAACCAGCCTGATCTACAACAGCCCAGGCTACACAGAGAAACCCTGTCTCAAAAAAAAAAAAAAAAGTAAAAATTCTGATTTCTGTAGCAGAGAGGTCACTTCTCCGTTGCTTTTGACAGTGTCATATTTATTCTCTGAGGAAGGATCTGGGGTCCAATCTGCCCAAAGCACAGGCGGCAGCAGTCAGGGCCGCTTGACGCCTCTGGCAACTGTGAATGGAACCTGAGTCTTTTTCTTATAGTTTTCAGTAAGATTTATGAACATTTCTTAACATAATGAAGTGCTACAAGATAGCCACTGAAATGGTCAGTTTGCTCTTAGCACAAACAATTCGCTTTCTAATCAAACAAAATATTTCAAACATTCAAACTGTTGAATGTGCTAGAAAGTAATTAACATAATATTGCTTATGCAAACAACCCCCATGGTGAACTCATTTAATTAGGAGCACTGTCTACAAATTAGACCTCTTAAAAAAAAACACGGCCCTTTTCCAAACCGGGACCCAAAAACATCAGCACAGCGGGTGCAAGGGCCGCCAGAAAGGTTCTGTGCTACGCGCAGCTTGAAAGCTGAGTTTCACAGAACTGTACTTATTTACTTAAATTTAAAAGGGCCCTTAATGTGCATCAGGAGCCTCTATGGAGAAGCTCTGCCGCAATCTTCTAAAATGGTTTACCCGAAGACCCCCCTGTGAGTCACAGCTGGTAACTCCATCCATAACTGAGAATCCACGGACACGTGCAAGTATGTGTTAGCACACAGTTCGGGCAAGTATTCCCACACGCACACTCTAAGTGATAGAAGTGTTTTTTAAAAATACTAGAACTTCTGGGTTCTCTGGGAAAGTATGTAAAAGAAAACACCGAGTTCTAAATCTGGTTAGGTGGGAGATCAACCATACTGACTTCAGGCAAAGGGAATTTATAAGATCTCTGCTTGAGACAAGGGAAATAAAAAAGGGTCATCTGCCAGCAACAGCAACCCACTGAGAAGACAGACAACCACATTCCTTACGGTGAGGGTCTCCCTCGAAACGCCTGGAGCACCCCAACCTCAGGTCAGTGCTGTGCAGACACCCAGGGAACACAGCTCTAAGAGGGGAGTGACTCTAAAATCACATCCCCGCTGTCGTTAGCATCCTTCTGTGTACACACTGCACGAGAGCTGCAGAGGAGGAGGGGCCATCCTCGGTCCCCAGCCTGCCCATGGTGATGCAGCGCCCCTCGTGGGATGGTGGTGCTCGTACTAACAGTTTAAGAACTACTGCCAAGCCAAAAGCCAGCACTTGGGGGAGCAGGGAGAGCAGAGACAGGCGGATCTCTGTGAGTTTGAGGCCAGCCTGGTCTACAGAGTGAGTTCCAAGACAGCCAGGACTACTCGGAGAGATCCTGTCTCAAAAACCCAAAACAAACAAACAAAAAGAACTACTACCTACAACCACTAAGAACCAAAAGAAGGTCAAAGGGTCCCACAGCTATAATATCATCGCACGGGAGTCTAAGGGTGAATGAGTATCTGGTATTTCCCATGGCCTTAGGCTACCCCTGTGAAAGGGTCATTCCACCACCCCCAAAAGGGCTTGCAGTTCACAGGCTGAGAACCACTGCTCTACTGCATAAGGAGCTTACGGTCAGCCTGGGCTTAACAGGCACCAGAACCTTCACCATACGAACACAATCAAAAGGAACCATATGGACGCATGGAATTCTCAAAGAAGTTCTAAAAGTATTCATACCTTTTAAAAGATAAAAATTTCACCATGGAGAGGTGGAGAATGTGTGATCAAAATCTACATCTAGGACAGAAGGCAGAGATGTCCAGGAAGAACACACAGGCTCCCATACACAACACTCCCCCACTCTGTAAAAGGTGGCTTGTTAGCTGGCAGCAGCCTGGGGCAGCAGGTACCACCATGGAGGTTCTTCATCATGCTGGCTGCTTACACAGAAAGGGAAGAGAAGTTTACTCCTGAATTAGCCTAATACAAGCAACACGTAAGAAAATTAACAGTCAAGCCATCCACCGTAAAAAAGATTCGGTGGCTCTGAGAGGTCTCTATGGAGGGCTGGCTGGCTCTTTCTTTTAGCACACTCAGAATGTATCAGCTGCTCCTGTGTGCTTCAGTTCTCATCCATGTGCCACATTTTGGCTGAAAAAGAAGTAACAGGCGAGGTTGCTTGTCTTGTTTTCTACAGCCTGCATCTAATGCATGAGCACGGCCTGTCTCAGATAATGTAATTACCCGGGAGCCTACAGATGTTATCCCAGCATCCGCTGCAAGGAACATTTCCAGCACAGACACTAACAGAGTAAAAAAACAGCAAATTGCTAATTCACGAAGAGCCGTGCAAGGACTGCTAAAAGTGTCTACTGCGGCCGTGCTGGGTTTTAAACTACTTCTCAACTGATTAAGCATCTCTGACATTTATTCCTTCCAAGGCCTGCTAAGAAGGAGTCCCCACGGTCAGACCTCTCCCTGTAGGTAAGTTAGGCATTCGGAATCCCCATGGCTAGATGTTGGGGGTTGGCCTGGTGGCCTGTCTGTTCAGAGGCTGATTTCTGTGCCCCAAAATCTGGTTGCAGTCCTGACATGGATGCTGTCATATTCATTAATGAATGTTGTATAAACATTGCTACCCAAGTATCTCCAATTGGTTAATAAAGAAGCTAAACAGCCAATGACTGGGCAGAGGAGATAGAAAGGCTGAACTTCCAATCCAGTGAGGGGCCTCAGGTAGGGACCATGTGAGAGGGAGAAGGAGGAAGTGGAGGTAGAGAAAGAATGTGGCCATAAGGATTGACCTAATGGAGCAGAGGCAGCCCAGGCAGGACCAATATGGCAAGTAATTCAGAGTGTATGGCTGGGAAGTAGGCAGACCAGCATAGAGGGTTAAAATAAACCTATATCTGCCCAGTCTTTAAAGCTTTAAAGCTTGTTGAATTAATCTAATAGGCATCTGTATCAATATTCGGGCGCTAAAGTAGGTGATTAGAAAAGGCCCCTAAATGATACCACCTCTTTATAGCCAAACCTCTCCCTGCAGGTTAGAAAGCACTCAGCAAGGGCTGCGGGGTAGCATGAGCAGTTGGTCAGGTAGCCCACAGAGCCATGTTAAAACATTCCCAGGGACTTCTTTGTGTGAAAAGAAGAAGCATGGATTACTTAATAAAGTCATTAAATATTTAGCTCTGATAATGAACCAGAAGGATGCCATTTTGGTGAATACACTTCAATGGTTATTAGCAAAATGATAAATTGAAATGTTCCACTGTCTCACGTGTTCACATTTGTACTCCATGGACCCACACACCTGCAGCATAACAAAATGAAGGCGGCGGCACCCAGTGCCACAGCTGCCTTAGACACGGACAATGGACTGGACAGTGGGAGAAAAGGCTTTTAGACCAATTCACTGATTGTCCGAGATGCAGACAGTGGCATTCATCGAGAATTCTAAGTTTGGTAAGTAGCATTTTGAGAAAGACACATGAGATCAAACACAGTTCTCCACGTGAACCCCAGGCAAGGTCAGAATGACAAACTCATTAAATGACAATCACTGCTGAGGCAGAAAATTATTGGTGTCTGTTTGAGTTTCATTTTTGTTGCTGTGATTTAAAAAACCACAAACAACCAAACAACAACAACCACAAAAAACTGGCAAAAAGTAGTCTAGGGGAGGGAAGGGTTTATTTCAGCTTTAAAGCCATGTCACAGTCCACTACTGTGGAGAAGTCAAGGCAGAAACTTCAAATAGCAAATCACACCACATCCAGTTAAGAGCAAGAAGAGCTGGGCATGCTGGCGCATGCCTTTAATCCCAGAACAAGGGAGGCAGGTGGATCTCTGTGAGTGATAGGACAGCCAGGGCTACATAGTAAGACCCCCCTCATGTCAAAGGGGGGGGGGTGAATTTAACCATGCTCAGTTGCTTGTGTTCAGTTTTGCTCTTCTACAGCTCAGGAACCCTGTGGAAGGAATGTTTACACCCCCAGTGGGCTGGGTCTTCCCACATCAGTTAATACAATCCCCAGAAGACATGCCCACAGCACAACCCAGTGCGGACACTCTCTTTGAGACTCTCTTCCCAGTGACTCCAGCGATGGAGGAAGGTCCAACTGTGTTTTTCAGATGCCGATTTCAGTGTCTTGAGTGCCACAGTTACCACCCTGCCATGAGCACTGTTATTAATGATGAGCCTGTACCCGTATGAGGAGACTTGTTCTCCGAGACATCCCCGATTGGCTGATTAAAAGGCCTGTGTCTGGGCAGGACAGAGGGAGGTAGGTGTAGCCAAGGGTCTCTGGGTTTTGAGGACAGAAGGACCTTGGGAAGGAAACAGGTACTGGAAAAGGAACGGGTTGGCGTGGAGAGAAGCACATGACCAGTATGGATGGAGGAATTGGCCCAGATGAAGAATAAGCAAGTCCTTATGGAATGATGGGTGGGAGGTAGCCTGGGCTGGGGCTGGGAGGTAAAGGTAGTTTAGAGGGTTAATATTTGCCCTGCCCCAGGTAAGATGAGGCTCTAAAATCTATCAGGTGTCTATGTCTTTTATTGACCATGATAGTAGATTAGATAATAGCACCATAATAATTATAAGGCTAATAATAAACATTATTAGACCCTACCATTAAATTAACAGCAACACTCTAGGCGGCTGTGTCAAGCTGACCACTAGAGCTAACATCACAATGCCATTTGCATAATAATGAGAAAGTAGTTTCATGGCTAGAAAGCAGGTAAGTTTGCTAGAAAAGGCAAGGTTTGACTTGGCCCAAATAACACCCACCACGTTGTTAATTCCTGGCCTGTGATCTTTTCACCATTCTTGCTCTAGTACAGACCTGGCTTGAGATGTTCCAGAAGCTTGGGACCCAGGCTGGCCTTGATACGTGGATGGAATCTTGGAGAAGTAGAGTCTAGAACGAGGTACTTAGGTCACAGGGGTTACACCTCAGGAAGTGATTCATGTGTGTTTTAGAGCAAGACCTCATTCTGGGCATGGTCAGCTAGCTGCCTTTGTTTCCGCAGCACAATGCAAGGTAGTCCCGGAGTCTTTGTGCAGAAGTCAGCTCTCTGTTGCTGGCATTCTCCAGCCACTGGGATTATGAACCCAGTAATCACCTTTATCCCTACCTCTCTATTTTTTAGGAGGAGATCAGGTTTGTGCAGTACACTGCCAGGGGCACTGTGCTGCGCCCTAACTGGAGTTCCCCTCGGAGCTTTGTTACAGTAACAGCAAGCAGACTAACGGAGCACTAACATCTCAGAACCTTTCAAACCAAACCATCCTTTTCCCAAACCACCCATTCTTCAAATCCCTGGCTATTATTAGACACGTGATTTATTGCTCTGATGGGATTCCACAGACACACATAGCCGACCCATGGAGCTAAGCTGTTTGGGCGGAAGTCAGGGCAGTGGGAAGCTCTTGGGAGAAACAAGTCTGAAGGGAGAGATCTGGGGCTTACAAGGTTCATGGGGATGTTTTGCTGCAGGAAACTATTACAGCTTTACTAGGTAACATCGCCAGTACACAAACTCCAAAAGCCTCCAGACCAACCTGGCTGCAGCGGGAGAAGGGTAAGCAGACGCCCCTGGGTAAAGAGGCATGAGGGGAGTCGATAGGCTCCATGTTACACACAGTTGAGCACTAAGCCCAGAAGAAAAGGGGCAGCAGGCAGGCTGGGTTCATGCCTAGGTCTCTCGACCTCGGACAAGCCAGGCTGCACCTCAGAGTCTCGATGTAAAATGGGGTGTTTGTAAAGCATGTGGAACAAATCCTGGAGAACAATTAAGTCAACTTGAACAAAAGTATGTGGTGAAAAAAGAAAGAAACCAGTTAGAGATACTGAGTCCCGACTTCATGGATGGCCGACAAAGCAAGGCTAGGCCAGTGGTTCCCAACCTTCCTAGCGCTGTGACCCTTTAATACAGTTCCTCATGTTGTAGTGACCCCAACCATAACATCTCGTTGCTACTTCCTAACTGTTATTTTTATGTATCCGTGTTTTCTGATGACCCCTGTGAAACGGGTTTGGAATCTCTCACTCAGTGCTGGCAGTGAGGATGTGATCTCTCTGCATACCGAGCTCCAGCCATCTTGCTGCCACGCCCACCCTGACATTGTGGACTCTCCCCCTGGAACTGTAAGCCCAAATAAACCCTCCCTGAAGTGGCCTTTGGTTTCGAGATTTTATCACAGCAGCAGAAAAGGAAACACAAAAGGCCTGCATTCAAATGGGACCATTCGGCCAGCAAGATGGCTCAGTACCAAAAGGCAGTGCAGCCAAGCCTGACAGCTGGAGTTTAATCCTCAGGACCCACAGAGAAGCAGAGAACTGACTCCCACAGTTATCCTATGACCTCCATGTGTATACAACGGTACACAGGTGTGTGCATGCACACGCACAGGCGCTTCCCCTAACTGCATCATATAAATAAATGTAATTAGCCAGGCATGGTGGCACGTGCCCTTAATCCAAGCACTCAGAGAGGCAGAGGCAGGCAGATCACTGTGCGTTTGAGGTCAGCCTGGTCTACAAAGCAAGTTCAGGACAGCCAAGGCTACATAGAGAAAACTTGTCTCAAAAACAACCACAATACAATAATAATAAAATAACAATAAATATGATTTGAAATATTGGTAAAATAGAGGAATGGAGAGAGAAACCCAACATTTGTGCATATTGCTTTTTCAGAGGACCCAAGCTCTGTTCTTAGCACCCATGTCAAGCAGCTCACAATCTCCTATAATTCTAGCTCCAAGGAGATCTGACCTCTCTGGCCTCCAAGAGCATCTGAATTCATGTTCACAGACCTACAAACAGGCACGCACACATACTTTAATTGTTTTTTTTAAGTTTTTCAAGACAGGGTTTCTCTGTGTAGCCCTAACTGTCCTCAAACTCACGGAGATCCCCCCTGCCTCTGCCTCTCAAGCGCTGGGATTAAAGATGTGTGCCACCATTGTCCAGCAGTTAAAAATAATTTTTAAATGGAAAAATATAAAACATGAGGGTTTTGTTTTCTTGTCTCTTTTGGACAGGGTCTCACATCCGTCAGGCTGGCCCTGAACTTGTTACACAACTGAAGATAACCTTGAACTCCTGATCCTACTGCCTTTACCTCCCAAGTGCTGGAATTATAGAGGTGCCCCATCATGCCCAGCTTGAACCACCAGTTCTCCAAGCAGAAAATAATAAACCAAGAACAAAGGGGGCAATAAGGATGCTTCAAAGCATGAAATTACTGGATTACATATGAAATTCTATTTTTACAGTCTATAACCGAAAGAAACGCTGAAACCAAACCAATGCTAAGGCGTCACCCTTCACCTGTCAGTGCAAACAGAACATGTGTGATGCTGGAGTAAATGCCACATGCTCAGTCGTGCAGCAAAATGAAAACCAGCACAGTTTGTGCTACGTGGACCCCAGTAACCTTCCACCCAGCCTGTCGAGAGGCTCACACACGTTCAGCCACACGCCCTAGGAAGGGGCGTCACCGAGGACCAAGCCTACCTCTTCACTTCCCCAGTCTATGCCCTTTCACTGCACGGAGAGACCCGGCAGCTCAGGCTAAGAGAGCCCTAGGAGGAAGGAACAGAAACACGGCCACTTCCCACAGAATGGCAAGCAGCTGCCACAGGCTTGTCAGCAAATGAAAAGGGCGGCCTGCCTAATGGTGCCGCGTTTGCTAAATTACACCCAAATATAAGGAAGGGGTATTCTATAAATGAAGGCAGGCTAGACTTCCACGCTAATTACATCTCATATGCTTATCAATCCACTGCCAAAATGGGTGGGGCCGGTTATTATCTAATAAAGCAAGCATGGATGTTACCATGTTTTTGGCAGTGCACTGCTAAAGAGGCAATGATGTTGAGATTACCAAGGCCCCTATGGAAGGATGTCACCCAAATCTGCACAGTGTTCTACATTTCCAGATACAGTCTGTGCTGAGAGAAACTGGAACCTCAAGGCCTTGAGCACATTCTGAGACCTAAATTGTTTCTTGCTTAACAAGTAAATTTGGAAGAATTTCACATACGAAACACTGGAACAACGGGGTGATCCTTTCACCTAGGAATTAGGCATGTATGTATGTATGTGCACAATTTAATGGGTAACAATTGTGTGCAATCGCATTTTGCATATAAAAGCTGTATTCATATTACACAGGGGTGCTCATTATAGCATTTTTAATAGCAAAACAATGACATTACCCTAAATGTCAATCGGTACATATGTTAATAAAGAATATTTATGTCATCAAACAGGTGGCCATTAAGCTTGAGCTAGATGTTTGTGTAAGTTTGCACATACATACACACACACACACACACACACACACTCACATTCCAATCCAGATACAGTCCAAGATACACTAATGAGTGAAAAACACAGGCTTATCTGGTGTGTAACATGTTAAAAATTCAAGAGCAAACATATATATTGAAAACCTCAGCCTGGCATTGTGGTTCATGCCTGTAATTTTAGCAGTTGGGAGATAAAGACAGGAAGACAGACATTCAAGGACAGCCTTAGGTACAATGCAAGTTCAGGGCTAGCCTGATCTGCATATAATCCTATCTCAGAGAGCTAAGCTGGGTGTGGTACTACACACCTTTAATTTCAGCACTCAGGAAGCAGATCTCTGAGTTTGAGGTCAGCCAGGTCTACATGAAGAGTTCAGGGGGCTGGAGAGATGGCTCAGGGGTTAAGAGCACCAGCTCTTCTTCCAGAGGACTTGGGTTCAATTCTCAGCACCCAAAACTGTCTGTAACCAGTTCCAGGGGATCAGACACCCCCACACAGACAGATTTAGGGAAACATCAATGCACATAAAAATAAACCTTTAAAAGAAAAGATTTCAAGTTACATAGAGAGACCCGGCTCACAGAAAAGAGAAGGGAGGAGAGAAGTGGAGAGGGGAGAGAAGGGGAGGGAAGAAAGGAAGGAAGGACAAAGAAAACAAAATAGGGAGTGGGAATGGAGACCTCTTTCCTCTTTGTAGGAGAGTCCACACGGTGACTGCATCATGTTTTTTTAAGGTGTGGAACAATTGCCTAACATATCTAAGGCTTGATATACAAAAAGCAAGCTTTCGTTTTCAGCTTACAATTTACTTTCACTTGTTTGCTGTCTATCTCTCCACTGTCTCCACCTAGAGTGCATTTCCCCCTTAGGTCAGAGTTTGTGCAGATCAACTCACCCCAAGTTAATCACCAAAAGGGAAAGAAAGCAAGCTATATCACTGGGTCAGCGTCACTTGTCCAGATCAGAGTCAGAAACACAGAGGGCACCTTCCTTCTGTATCCCTTGAGAATATAAGGTCAGAGCTCAAACAGTAGCTGGGACTCCAATCGGGAACACTTGAACACTCGCTGTCTGCCTGACAAGAGCGTCAGGGTCGGACTTGGGAAGACACTGAGACAGCATGGGTGGGCTGTTATGAGTCTACAGCTAAAATTCTATTCAAGAAATGTTAGACAGGGACCAAGCAATTTTTTTTTTTTGCTGTAAATTTTGAGACGGTCTCATGTAGCTCAGGCTGGCCCAGAATTCACAACATAGCTAGATAACCTTGACTTTCTCTGGTCTTGACCTTCTGTCTCGATTACAGATGTGACCCCTACACAGAGCCTGTGGGGGACTGAGGATGAAAGTCAAGCCTTTATGCCTGCCAGGCAAGCGCTCTCAGGTCAGCTCCAGGATGAGGTACGTTTTGACAAAGAATGCTTTGCTTTCCTTCAGAAGCAGGGTTTCACCCTGTACTCTGGCTAACCTAGACTCACTGGATAACAAGATCCTGCTGCCTCTACCTCTGAGTGCTGGGATTCCAGGCATGTGCCATCATGCCTGGCTTGAAGAACATCTCCAGCTGGTCATTCTCATTTGAGTCTCCCGAAACTTCAGAGAACATTCTAGAAGTCTCTCTCTGCTCATATTTATGATGTGGTGATCCTTTGATAACAAGAAAATACTCTTGGCCTCTCCTTCATGATAAGTCTACAGATAATTTCAACAGACACAAGCAAGGAGCCTTAAATAAAGCTAAGATTTTTGTTTTGTTTTGTTTTTGTTTTTTTTCAAGACAGGGTTTCTCTGTATAGCCCTGGCTGTCATGGAACTCACTATGTAGACCAGGCTGGCCTCAAACTCACAGAGATTTACCTGCCTCTGCCTTCTGAGTGCTAGGATAAAAGGCATGAGCTACCACGACCTGGCTAAGCTATGAAATTTGTGTTTGTTTCTTTTGTTGTTGTTTGTTTTTTTGAGACAGGGTTTCTCTGTGTAGCCTTAGCTGTCCTGGACTAGCTTTGTAGACCAGGCGGGCCTTGAACTCACAGAGATAAGACTGCCTCTGCCTCCTCGAGAGCTGGGATTAAAGGCATGCACCACTGGGACCAGCAAGCCATGAATTTTTTTAAGTACTCTTGAAAGATACATTTTCCTCTCTGTGAAGTCTTTAAAACACCAAAGAGAAGATGGATAAATTCTATTATCTCCCTTCTAGAGTGGAGAAATATCTCTTTCCTTTTATGATGAATGCAAATATGTGTGTGTGCACGCATGCACAGATGATCAGGTACTAATGAGGAGAAAATATGAACATACTGTAATTGACAGAGGCTTAGGTAGGAGCATCACAGGTTCTGGTTGAGGACGGGCTACACTATTAGACTTTATCCCACTAAACAACAGGCGAGGCCCATGGTAATTCTAGCATTTAAAAGGTGGAAGTCGCAGGAGTTCGACTGAATTGGAGGGTAGCTGACCCACATAAGACCTTGTCTCAAAGGTTAAATAGTGGCTGGAGATGGCTCAGTGGTTATGCTGGCTGTTCCCCAGAGGACTGGGTTTGAGTCCCGGGGTATCTAGAACCCTCTTCTGGACTGTGCACCATACATGCAGATGATGCACACACATACATGCAAGCAAAATGCTCATACACATTAATAAGTAAACAAAATAATTATAAAGAAAGAAGAAAAGAAAATAGAAGGTAGCCGGACATGGTGGCACACGCTTTTAACCTTTACACTCAGGGAGACAGAGGCAGGCAGATTGCTGAGTTCAAGGAAAGCCTGGGCTACAAAGCAAGTCCAGGACAGCCAATGCTGCACAAAGAAACCCTGTCTCAGGAAACAAACAAACAAATGGCATGTGCAGTTCTATTAAGAACAAAGTATGCCAGAGCTGGAGCAGTTAGGGGCACCTACTGCTCTTCCAAAGGACCTGGGTTCAAAGCCCAGCATCCACATGACATCTCACAACTGTCATTAACTCCCAAGAGCTGACACTCTCACACGGATATACATGTAGACAAAACACCAGTGTACATAAAATAAAGGTAAGTAAATTTAAAACAGATAGTATGCCAAAGTAGCTAAATAAGAGACATTTGTTTATTATTATGATATGTGTAGTTTCTGAGACAAGGGCTCATCTGCTTCAGGTGGCTTCAGCCTCCAGAGCCTCCTTGCCACCCCTTGCACAGGCTTTGTACGAAATGAAAAACAGACATATTGCTTACTAAAGCAGTCCGGCTTAAGCCTCATTTGTAAGTGACAACTATTTCTTTCAGCCCATCAATCAACTGCTCCACATCTCCTTCTGTTTTATCTGGAAGCCAGGACTAAAGGACCAATCTTAATTAAGTTTTGTGTGTGTGTGTGTGTGCGCGTGTGTGCATGCATGTGCAATGGCAGGGTCAGAGAACAATTTGCAAATTGGTTCTCTCCTTTTATCCTGTGGGGCTTGGGGACTAAGCTCAGATAAGTGTCAGGCATGGTGGCAAGTGTCTTTTCTCCTTCTTCTTCTTCTTCTTCTTCTTCTTCTTCTTCTTCTTCTTCTTCTTCTTCTTCTTCTTCTTCTTCTTCTTCTTCTGTTTTTCAAGACAGGGTTCCTCAGTGTAGCCCTGGCTGTCCTGGAACTCGGTCTGTAGACCAGGCTGTAATGGAAGTCAGAGATCCACCTGCCTCTGCCTCCCGAGGGCTAGGATTAAAGGCATGTGCCACCACCACCCGGTGCTAAGTGTCTTTTCTGGCTGAGCTATCTTCCAGGCCCATCTGCCTTTAAACCAATGCTGGAGGCACTAAGAGATGAACCCAGAACTAGGGAACTGCGTTCCTCCTGCAGAAACTGGCCCCCTTTCACTGGGAGAGGCCAGCTTACAGGAAGTTTAATAATAAGCCATGCTTTCTTGCTTCCACTAAAACCCTAAAGAAAACTGCAAACATGCAATCTGTTAGCGACAATGTCTTAATCACTTGCAAGTATGAAGCAAAATCTTGGTGAAAGAATTGTAAAACTTTAAGTCATCCCTGACTTCAACAAAACACCGGCAATACTGGTAATAAGGACCAACACTGTGAAAACTCCCTCAGGGGCTGGGGAGATGACCCCAGGGGGAATGTGCTGGCTGTGTAATCATGGAGACCTGCGTGCGACTCTCCAGCACCCACAGAAAAGCCGAGCGCGGTGGTGCGTCTCTACACTGCACGGCTGGAAGGGGTGGTTGGAGATCAGAGAAACCATGGGCAAACCCAAGGTAGAGAACAACCAAGAAGGACACCGAATGTCAACACACAAGAAATAAATGCTCTAGTTTTAGCATTACATTTAACTTTCATTCAAAAAGCTTTGTTTTCCTTTTTTTTTCTCCCCAAGGCAGGGTTTCTCTGCATAGCCCTTTACCACCAGTTTTGGTTCTCAACGTTCATTTTTCAGCAGGTTTATCCTCGATCTTATTTTCCTTCCATGCATACGGCGTGCATGTGTGTGTGTCTGCATGTCCACCCATGCACAGACACGCAGAGGCTGGGGGCGGCTGATGTCAGGACTGACGTCCAGGAGCTCAGCCAGCAGACCATACTGGCCTTGAACAGAGACCTGCCTGCCTCTGCCTCTTCAGTGCGGTTAAAAGTCAAAATGATTTTTGCTTTTGTTACGTGTTTCAGGATTTCTTTTTTGTGTATGTGTGAGTGCAGTGCACCTACGCGCAGGTCCCTTTGGAAGCCATTCAAGGCACCAGCTCTTAGGGAGCTGGAATTTCAGGT
Organism: Rhombomys opimus; assembly: GCA_010120015.1. NCBI lineage: Eukaryota > Metazoa > Chordata > Mammalia > Rodentia > Muridae > Rhombomys > Rhombomys opimus. The sequence goes on along the minus strand of REGO01000215.1, from coordinate 998,484 downwards.
AGTTATGAGCCACGGGACATGGTACTGAGAATGTAACTCAGGTCCTCTGAAAGAGCAGCAAGTGTCAATCACTGGACCCCCTCTCCAGCCACATCGCTCAATTTTTTTTTTTAAGATATTCAAGAACATGGAAAGATTTGTAAAAATAGCATGTATTGTTTTGCACAATAAAAAATTGAGGGCAGGTGCAGTGGGCGCCTGAGGACAGCCTGAGGACCTGGAGTCAGTTCTCCCTCCACTGTGTGGGTTCCAGGGAGAGGAGGAGGGTCGAAAGGCTTCACAGTGGCGCACAGGAGCCTCTAGCCAGCCCCCAAGTGATTCAACAGTTCACTCAAATGCACTCTCCAACAAGATGTGAGGTATGTTCTCCCCAAATGGCATTTCCAGGAAAGGCAGTACCAGGCTGTTTTGTTTACTATCTTTTTGTTTGATTTGCTTTTTTTTTTTTTTTTTTTCTGGGACAGGGTTTCTCTGTGTAGCCTTGGCTGTACAGGACTAGCTTTGCAGTCATCACACCAGCCCCGGGATTTACCAGGTTTTCCTTTGAACAGAGTCAGACTGTGCATCTGTTCTTTTTAGTACTTGTTAAAATACATTTTTTTTATTTTTCTCTCCTATCTTACATCCCAATAGCAGTTTCCACTCCCTCTACTCCTCTCAGCCCCTCCCCCTCAAAAAATAAAATTTAAAAAACTCACTTTATTATAGAGAAGTCACACACCAAAATTAACCAGGTGGAAGTCTGTTGGCGCCCAGTGAATGTCTATACTGTTAGAGCAGGCATTCTGAAGCTGTGGAGCGCCACGGCGGACTTGACACTTCCACTAATCAAATAGATTTCTGTGCACTGTGCCTCCACCAAAATCAAAAAGTTCGTGGTAAAGTTAGCAAAGCAATTCTCTTTATATACTCTTTCATAACTTGTTTTGTTGTTTGTTTGTTTGTTTGTTTTTTCTAGGCGGGGTTTCTCTGTGTAGCCTTGGCTGTCCTGGACTCAATTTGTAAACCAAGCTGGCCTCGAACTCACAAGGATCCACCTGTCTCTGCTTGCTAAGTGCTTGGATTAAAGGCGGGTGCCATTATTTTTCAAAAAGGTAGTGATTTGCAGGGTGGTGGTGGCACCTGCCATTAATCTCAGCTCTTGGGAGGCAGGAGCGGGTGGGTCTCTGTAAAGGGCAGCTGGTTTTACAGAGGGAGTTTCTGGACAGCCAGGGCTACACAGAGAAACTGTGTCTTGCACACCAAAAAGAAAAAGAAAAAAGTGGCGACTGAGTCAGATAACCATGCTGACTGACCTCTGGCCTCTGTGAAGTGCACCCCCACAGACACCCATGCACACGCATGAACACATGCCAAGAGCAATATAAGGAAAAGCAGAAATGCAGCCGGCATGATAGGACATGTCTGTAATCCCAGCACCAGAGGATGAAACACAACTGTGGCAATAACAGCAAAAAAGAAAGGAGAAAAGAAAAGAAAGGAAAAGGAAAAGCCAGGTGTGGTGGTACACGCCTTTGATCCCAACACATGGAGACAGAGGCAGGCAGATCTCTGTGAGTTCAAGTCCAGCCTGGTCTACAAAGCGAGTCCAGGACAGCTAAGGCTACACAGAGAAACCCTGTCTCAAAAAAACCAAAAAGAAAAAGAAAGATAAAAACATAAGTAGCTGACAGCTAACTGTACTTGATGAGAAGTGTCTTTTAAGTCATACAAAACCTCACCTCTAATTCATTGACCTTCTTACACCATGAATACAATTCCCTATAGAGCAGCTTTCCCTTCTAGAAATGGCTTTCATCTAAATACTAAGTCAAGGGATAAGAGAGTGGCTCGGAGACTCATGGGACCAGCAAAAATAAACAAAGACTGTAATACCAGGAAAGCATAAGCCTTAGTGCCAATGAGTCATAGATTCAGCTGGCCTAGGCTGGGCACACACTGGCTTCAGAAGCCATCTTTAGCCAGACACAGTAGTAGGTACACTCACAAGGCAGCGGTTGGGAAGAGGAGGCAGGAGGATTGCCAGTTGGCAGGTCACTGTCGAAGAAACAAAAAGTGAAAACAAGCAGCTAGGGAGGTGATGGGTAAGGGTGTGTGCTGCCAAATCTGCCAACCTGAATTCATTCTTTGGAACCCATGGAGTAGAAAGAAGAGACCACGGCACATGTACAACCAGCATTTTACTGAGGGCCATGAAATTACACTAAATTAGAGCTAACACATTTTTCCCAGGGGAAGGGGAGGAAAGCACACGCCTTAGTGCCAGCACTCTGGAGGCAGAGGCAGGCAGCTCTCTGAGTTCCAGGACAGTCAGGGCTACACAGAGAAACCCTGTCTCAAAAAGAAAAAAAAAAAAAAAAAAAGCTGATGTTATAATCCCACAGTACAGTTATTTTCTTCTCTAGTAATCAAACTATAAAGCTTTCGGTGATCAGACTAAGGCAGAAATAAATCAAGGTCCTTCAAGCTCTAGCTCTTACATGAAACTGAAATAAAGCAGCTGGTCAGCTTTCAGCAAAGGAGCCGAAGGCTTTGGAGATTTTCCTTCTTCATGACCATAAAAAGCAACAAGCGGGTGACATTTCCCTGCACTTGAGTTTGCCAGCGGAGGAATTTGAAACTCCATTCAAGCAGGCTATCTGACCTGCTCCTGCTCTTCCTTCAAGTTCACACACAGGCACAGAACCTCTAGTATTCCCTGCAGGATGGGGAAGGGTTTGAGGAACACAGTAATTTACAGCCTTTTAACTCCACAGTAGTCCAATTGTCTCTGGCCCTAAAAACTCAGGGAGGGAGAGTGCGAAGGCTTAATGCGGCTTGTGCCAGGACCATCGGCTCCGCTTGAAATTAAGTCTATAAACAGTTATTATTGCAGTCAGAAAGTGGAATGAAATCTGAAGCGAGTTTTCTGGATTCTTTGAACAATAAGATCAAGCCAAAGGGTACTGAATCATTTTCTAAACCATACCTATGTTACCTCAATTTTATTTTGGTTTATCTTCTATGGACCTCTCCCTGTCGACTATCTCCACATCTGGATGCTGTTAAATAAGAAGATAAAAATCTTATATTTTTATAGGATGGGGGAGGGGTCGGTTCAGCACTTGAGCGGCTGAAGAAGGATCAAGAACTCCTACTCAGCAGGGAGAGCCTGTCTCAAAACTGGCATGGGGTCTAGGTTTGATTCCCTGGTACCACAAAAAATAAAATAAAATAAAATAAAAAATCACGATGGAGGCGCTTGTCATGCAAGCTTGGCAGCCTGAGTTCAATTCCCAAAGGCCATGGAAAGGCAAACGGAGAGAATGGACCATTAGATCTCAAAAAAACCAGGAACTGCTGAGGTCCGTATTAATGTGTCAAAGCATCTCTCAGTACCTGTGGCTCCGCCCAGTTCTCCCAGCATCTCTCGGTACCTGTGGCTCCTCCCAGCGCCTCTTCCTCCCAGGGGCTGGGCTTCCTCTTCCTTCCCAACGCTTCTATTTCCGGTATAAGCTCTGCCACGGTGGACACACGGTCTCTTAGTCTCCTCGTCCCTTCGCCTGTCCTTTCCTTTCTCTCTTTTCTTCCTCTCTGGCCACCTCCCCCCTACCTCATGGCCCAGTTCAGCCTGGAACATACCACATGCCTCTGGCTGTGCTGTCCCTCAGATCCACAATAAACTTCAACACATACCTAGGAGCAGTCATGTCCTTATTTTGTTCATTGAGACTCTACGAAGTTGCTGACTCCCATAGGCAACATGGGACCAGGGCACCCACACACACACACGTTACCTATATGCACAACATATATCCCTGTGCATGTATCACTGCATCTCTGGATGGCCAAGAACCTGCTTTATAAACCATGTTGGCCTCAAACTGTGATTTTCCCACGTCTGTCTCCCATGGTCATCCTGTAATTCTACTGGGACTCAAATCGAGGCACCAGCAGTACCTAACATTGCCACAAAGGATCCCCAATTCATTTTATTTCTGTGTATTTTATAAAGTCTCCTGTAGCCCAGGATAGCTTCTTCCTCTATAGAAGATGAGCTAGATTCTCTGTTGCTTCTCCTCCACCTCCCAAGTGTTGGGACAACCGGAGTAAGCTACAGATTAGAGCCTGGCCATGTGTGATATAGATGGGCAAGCAGTGTACCAACTGAACTATATCCCTAGCACCCCAAATCCCCAATTCTTTAAAACACCGACTCTCTTCTCTCTTTCTTTGTTTTCTTCAAGACAGGGTTTCTCTGTGTAGCCTTGGCTGTCCTGAACTCACTTTGTAGAGCAGGCTGTTCTTGAACTCACAGAGATCCACCTGCCTCTGCTTCCCTAAGTGCTGGAATTACAGGCGTGCACCACCGCACTCGGCTTATTACTTTAATATGTATGTGTGCATCTACGAGTGTATGCCACCTCTGTTTGGGTTCCCAAAGGGGCCAGAAGAAGGGATCATCAGATCTCCTGGAGTTATGGACAGTTCTGAGCCTCCAGTGTGGGTACTGAGAACCAAACTCAGGTCCTCTGCCTGAAGCACTGAGCCATCCCTCCAGCTCCTGTTGTCATTCTTTAAAATAAAATCTATTTAAGGATAATGCAGTGACATAAAAAAAAAAAAAAAAAATGCCAGTCCCACATCTTTTCTTGGAGACTCAAGCTTTAACAATGAATCTGGAACTCTGAATCCAGCTCTCCAGAGGCTAAGTTCATCCTGCAGCCTAATTTGCTTAAGACTGAAGCACTCTGGGAAAGAACTCAGCTGGGTTCCAGGGCTCTGAGAGACGGCCTGAGCATTCTCTGGCCGATGTAATGCGTTAAACCCTGACCTACTTCCCTGAATCCTGAAGCATTCTTCGCATGCCTTCATGTCATGAGGGACTTGGCTTGAAATCTGTCACTGTTACTAGTCTAGATAAGGCTGCTACATAGCAGTCTGCCACCAGTCTCCACACAGAACAACAATTTAAAAAATCTTTAAGCATTCTAAAGACCTGTTAGTGCTAAAGAAAAGAATGGTTTTCATGTTTTATTATAAACAAAACACAAGACTCACTTAAGACTACTGAATGTCTTTCAAGTAAATTTTAGCCCTCGGGGTTTGTCAAAAAAGGGTGTGTGTGAGTAAAAATCAATGAACCTGGATTTTATTCTCCTTCTAGTCCAGTATTTTTTGCTTTAGCTCTATACACTGTCTTACGCCAAGATTGGGAGAAATCGTGATAATAAGGAAGGATTTGACAAATTTTATAACATTTCCTACTGCTTGAATGATTTATTTTATACAAAACAGAGTAGAGAGATTACAAATTTCCAATTAAATATCCACAGTTACAATACAGCAGTTGGAGCTCAACTCTAAATACTGATTTGCTTGCACATGCTATTTCTGAGGGAATTAAAAAACTCATCATAAATTGGGTAGTGGTGGCGGTGCATGCCTTTAATCCCAGCACTTGGGAGGTAGAAGCAGGTGGATAGCTGTGAGTTCCAGGCCAGCCTGGTCTACAAAGCGAGTTCCAGGACAGCCAGGGCTACACAGAGAAACCCTGTCTCAAAAACCCAAACCAAAACAAATTCATCAGTGAAAGCGGATGGCAGTATTCCAGTGAGGTGGTACTCATCTCCATTCCCATCACTTGGGGGCCTGAGACAGGGACACTGCCTGGAGTCCAAGGCCTGTCTGGGCTTTACGGTGAGACTTTGCTTCAAACTTGAAATAGACAAAAAGTGGCTGGTTCTTAGTGATTTAAGACAACCTTCTTCCAGCCCACCTGTCATTTACACACTACAGGGTCGAACCAGTGATCAGAGATGGCACAGCCTTGAACTTTCTACAGAATTTAGTGCTTACACCCCACTGAAGCAGAATTCCAAACAAAAGTTTCTAAAGAGGCATTCTCCAAAAAGTCTGGTAGGGCTTAGTTCATGGAGAACCAAATGTCTAAACTCTAGCAACCATTAAAGCTAAGGATAATGGTACATATCTGTAAACCCTGGAATCAGGAGAGTCTATCTAAAAAATTAAGTAATTACACCAGGAACGGTGGTGCATGCATTTAAGAGGCAGAGGCCGACAGATGTCATCTTTTAATGAGTTTATTACAGGCATTTATCATGTCTGTGTGTGTGTGTGTGTGTGTGTGTGTGTGTGTGTGAGAGAGAGAGAGAGAGAGAGAGCATGGCCCGGTGCACGTGTGAAAGTCAATGGACAACTTGAAGGAGTCTTTCCTTTCCTTCTTTCCTTCTACCAACTGGGTCTGGGGGATCAAACTCAGGCCAGGCTTGGCAGCAAATGCCTTAACACATCAAGCAATCTTGCTGCTTTGAACTTACATATCTATTGTTGTTGTTATTTGTTGAGACAGGGTCTCACTGTGTAGCCCAAGCTTGCCTGGAATTGGCTATGTAGACCAGCCTGGCCTCAAACTCACAGAGATCTCTGCTTCTGCTGGAATTAAAGGCATAAGCCACAATGCCCAGCTTCAAGCTACAATCGTCCATGAAACCTAGAGCTCACCCAGTTTAGTTGTATAAACTAGCCAACAAGCCGAAAGAATTTTCTTGCCTCTGTAAGCCCAGTGATGGAATTATGGGTAGATACCAGAACTTTTCCCATGCATGGTGGGATATGGGTGGGTCAGGCCATCAAGCTTCTATGGTAAGCACATTACTGACTGAGCCATCTCCTCAACCATCTTTTTTTTTTTTTTTTTTTAATCACCCCTCGCCTTAAGACAGGCTTACTATGTAGGCCAGGCTAACCTTGAACTTGCTTTTCTCCTGCTTCTGACCTCCTAGGATTACAGGTGTGTGCCATCATGTTGTGGCTCCAAGTACACCTTAAATAAGGATTGCCAGTCTCAAGGAGTATTTAGCCAGAATGATGGCACACACTTCTAAGCTTAATAGTTGAGAGATGGAATCAGGAAGACTGACATACAATAAGGCCAATCTGGGCTAAATAGTAAGTTTCAGGACAGCTTGCACTACAGAATGAAAGTGTGCTTTAAAAAAAAAAAAAAAAAAGTGATGACCTGCAAGATTGCTTCAAGGAAAAAGTACCTGCCAAGCAAGCCTGAGGTTAGTCTCTGGAACCTACATAAACAAACAAACAAATCTTAATCTGTGGAGACAGGAGTGCAGCACAACAGAGACAAGACAGACTTTCCCAAACACGGAGGAGGAAGGAGAAAACCAAGTATTTAAAGTTGTCCTCTGAGCACACACAAGCCACAGCATGCACAACAGCACCCTTCTATCTCTCTCTCTCTCACACAACAATAACAACAGCAACAATAATAACCAGGACATGTTTTTAGAGAATGATGAATTGCCTGCCACGGCAACCAGAACTCAGAGCCCTCACTGGATCCACACAGTAAGCAACCACAGCCGACAGGCAAACTGAGAGCAAACTATCCAACTGCCTTGTCCTTAGCACTGGACACAGACATCACCCAAGAGCAGCATCCCCTTTGAGAGTCAGCCCTGTGAAACCTCTTCTTCTGCCCACAAACAGGCGGGGTGTGGTCAGCCCTCAGGGACCTCCGTTTTTCAGACGCACAAGATTCGCTGAGGTAAGTGGTGTTCTGGCAGCCACCCAACTCGCTGCCTTGGGTTTTATCTTCCACCCTTTCCCTCTCCTCTCTGCCTCTGGTTGGCTGCCACCTTCGGGTTCCATGGCATTATCTCTTACCATTAATGACCCTCGTGGCCCCGCCACACCCGGTCCATGCTCTCAGATAAAACACTATTAGAGATGTGTGGCTCAGTACAAGATGTTGGCCATTCCCTAGTTTGCCGAAGCCTATTTGTGCCAGGCGCTGGCTATATAGACCCAGCAGGCCTTAAACTCAAATCCTCCTGCCTCAGCGTCCTGAGGGTGCACCCTCCTGTAAACTTTTATCAAGCGATGTCCTAGCTTCCTTTCTGTGGCTGTGAGAAAATTTCACGGCAAACAGTAACTGAGTGGAGAATGGATAATTTGAGCCCAGCTCCAGGTTACGTCCGTCACTTAGGGGAAGCCAGGGGGTCAGGAGCTTGAGGTAGCTGCATCCACTGTCAAACGTAAAGAGAAATGAATGCATGCATGCTTACAGCTCGGCTCGCTCTATTCTCACAGAACTCAGGGCTTCCGAACAGGGGACAGTGTCACTCACCTCAGGCTGGGTCTTTGCTCTTAAGCCAACCTGCTCTAGATAATTGCTCACTGACGCTCTGTCCAGTTGATCTTAGGTTGTATCAAGTTAGCATTTAAAATCCCTCCCTTCAGCCGGGCAGTGTTTGCGCATGCCTTTGATCCCGGCACGGGGGGGGGGGCGCAAAGAGGGGGAGGCACAGGTAGGTGGATTTCCAAGTTCCAGGTCAGCCTGGTCGAAAAATGAGTTCTAGGATAGCCAAAGCTACATAGAGAAATCCTGACTCAAAAACAAACAAAGTCTCCCTTCTAAGGACCCTTCAGGTGACGCCAAGCATGCTACATAGGCTCCCCCACGCACGCAAGGCTAAGCGGAAGCATCGCTTGAACCCGGAAGTTCAAGGAGCAGCCTGGCCAACACAGGGGACATTATCTTTCGTTTCGAGAGAGGGTTTCCCTAACCTGGTTTGTAATCTAATCTGACTCGAAAATCGTTTTTTGTTTCCCTTGTTCAATGCCGGGATTACAGGTATGTACCTCTGTTGCTGTCTTAGCTTTTTTTTTTTTTTAACGTCTTTATTATTAGTGCAGAAGGTAGAAGTGTTGTGTTTGTGTTAAGTCTGGGCGCACACATACCGTGGTGTGTGTGTGGAAGTCAGACGAACTTTAGAAGTTTATTCTCTCCTTCCCTTGTCAGTTCTGCGGAACAAGTTTAAGTCCTCCGGCCTGTGCGGCAAGTGCCTTTATCTGCGGAGCCGTATTGCTGGTCCCCTCGGTAGTTCCCGCCTACCCCATGCCAAGCTTGTACCCTGCTCAAATTTCCCTGGCCCGGCAGTTCTCTGAGCCAACCAACAGCATCCTTAGGAGATGCCCTTCCCCTGCTCCACCTCACGCGTCCCCTAGATGATCTTCCCAGTTTCATCACTCTGCCCCCCCTCCCCCGGAAGGGGGTATCTTCTGCATCTCAGCCTCGTGCGTGCAGTATCAGAAGCTTTCCGTTCATGTTAAAAGCTCTCCACTGTTAGGAAAGCTCTTATGCCACTGGGTGAAACGTGACTTATCATCCCTTTTCCATTATCCCTTAAAAACATCTCTCTCCTTAGCATGCCTTGACTCTCCTGGCTTCCCCACTAATGGCCTTTGATGTGTCTAGAGCACTTTTCCAAAATAATTCTTCGCTTAGCAAAGCAGTTATCTAGAAGACTCTGCTTGAAAGGACGAGCTGATGGTAATTCTTGGATCCTCTTTCACATGTACCTAAATCTGTCATTGAATACTGCACCTGAAGAGGCCGTCCCAGCCCCACTTTGATGGGCAAAGCTGTGTGCTTTCCTTTCACTCACAGTACCTAAACCAGTGCCTTCTGGACACTACGTGCTAAGAACCATCTGTTTGACTTACTTGTGATACTAGAGAACCATCACTCAGGAATAGCAAACGTTGTCACTGAGCTTCATCTACAAGCTCGGGAAATCGGGACACGATTTTCTTTTCCCAGAGAGATGGCTCAGAGGTTAAGAGCACTGGCTGCTCTTCCAAAGGTCCTGAGTTCAATTCCTAGCAACCACATGGTGGCTCACAGCCATCTATCATGAGATCTGGTGGCCTCTTCTGGTGTGCAGGCACACATGCAGGCAGAACACTGTATACATAATAAGTTAATTAATTCAAAAACAAAACAAGACAAGGTTCTCTCTGTGTGGCTCAAGCTGGCCTTAGTCTCTCCATCCTTCTGCAGTGGACTCCCAAGTGCTGAGCATAAAGGGTGTGCAACCATGCCTGCATCATACTTGGGTACCTTTGATGTACGTTATCATATGCTAAAAGAAAACAAGTGGCATTTAGAAATTAATCCCCACTTTTGACTTTTTATACTCATATAAGCATATATACTCACCAATCACCACAATCACCTCACCTCAAGAAGTGAGAAAAATAACTGAGATATGAAACAGAAAAATATTTTCAACTATATGTTTGATGCTGTAGTTGACCAGCTGTTTTTAATTTATTGTTCAAATACAGAGGGGAGTTGTCTAAGTTTTTTTTTTTCTTTTTTAAATTGAAACAGACATATGCATATGTAGAAAAAGATTCAACAAAAGGGACTACGTGACCCATGGCACTAGAGTAATAGGAAACATATATGGACAATAAAATCAGATTTCTCCTCTTAGGCATAAAAATAAACCTTTCTCTTGAATTAAGATCTAAATGAAATTGGGATTGGGGCCCAGGGGAGGGAGGGAGAGGTGGAGCGGCCTCTTCCCCTCGCCCTCTGGAGGCAGAAGCAGGTGCACCTCTGTGAGTTCAAGGCCAGCCTGGTCTGCAGAGCATGTTCCAGCGATGGCTGCACTGGGTTCACCCTGCAGCAGGGATCTATAATCCTAGGTCTAAGGAGGCTGATGCATACTGAAGGCCAGCCAGGGCTACGTAGAAAAGCCTTGTCTCAAAAAAGTAAAAAAGGTGAAATAAATAAATAAAGCCCTGGGACTGTGTGTGGCAGGCTTTTTTGTTTGCTTGGTTTGGCTTTTTGAAGCAGGGTTTCTCTGTGTAGCCCTGGCTGTCCTGGACTCTCCTTATAGATCAGGATGGCCTCAAACTCAAAGAGATCTGCCTGCCTCTGCTTCCCTGAGTGCTGGGATTACAAGCCTGTGTCGCACACCGAGGAGGCAGGCTTCTTCTACCTCTGACCCTCCAGGCGGTTTGTAACCAACAGCTGACAGAGCTTGTGTGTGCCAGCCTCCAACATGGCTTATGCGGAGCAGCCTCAGCTCCCAAGGCAAACCACGTGGGAAAATATTTTCCCTTCTCCAGATACTTGAGAGGGAATAAATGCCCTTATCTTCTGACACCTTTCCTTTTACCTGAGCAGGCTCTAACCTTACTGAATCTGAGTTGCCACTTAAGTGAATTTTAGTCGTCACTAGGAGGAAAGGGGCTGGGATGTCGGCTTCTCTCCTCCCATGAGGCAACAGTGCTCATGCTGAGCAATCAGAATTCAGGGCAGACTTTCAAAACTCCGGACCCTGGGATTCTAGACTACGGTCTTAAAAACACAAACACAAAGACCGACAGACAGACACACCCCCCACAGCATGATAATGCATATCTGCCATCCCAGCACTTGGGAGGTAGAGAAGGAAGGTCAGGAGACCGAGGGCAGACTTGGATACATTGCGATTTCAAGGACAATCTGGTCTTTGAGATAAAATCCTATCTCCAAAACAAAGACAAAAGCACCAATGAATCAGAGAAAAGAGTAATCACAAGCCCAAAGTCCCATCCTTACGTCCTCCAGGGCGATCTGACCAGTGAGTCAAATAATGCATCCCGTAGTCTTCAGGACAGTGGTGGCTCACACCTTTAATCCCAGCAGTCTGGGAGGCAGGGGCAGGTGGATTGCCGTGAGTTTGAGGCCAGCCCGGTCTACAAATCAAGTCTAGGACACAAGGCTACACAGAGAACCACACCTCCCCGCCCCCCCAAAAAAAGAGAGCTGTTCCTCCAGAGGAGCCAGGTTCCATTCCCAACACCCCCCACCGAGGCTCACAACCATCTGTCACTCCATCTTTACAGGATCCAACGCTCTCTTAGCTTCCATGGACATCAGACACACTTATGGTTTGAATACCATACTTTCAGGGAAACACACAAATGAAATAAAAATATACCCTTTTTTTTTTAAAAAAAAAAAAAGCTAATGTTAATAGTATTTCAGCAAGATAAGATATTGGATACAGGCACCTGCTTCTACGTGGTGGAAATGGAGGACTGATTCAGGTCTCCACAGGCTCACCATGGTACTGTATGCACACAGGCAAACACACTCACTATACTATTTAGCCCTCCCTGTCTCTTTGCCCACCTTTCTACTGTAGTATCTTTAAATGTTTAGGCTAAGAGATCTAAGAATTGGGCTCAAGGATTTCAACAGAAGTAGGCATTGACTATCTGCTCAAAATGCTGAATGCCATAAACTCTGAACCCTTTCTTTACACACAAAGCTACAGAGGCCAAGGATGAGCACACTATCCCGAGATCCTTTTCCTTCATTGGTGTTCTTTCCCTAAACCCTACATATATTTTAAAACCTGAAGAAGACAATGAAAACAGGCAGTTCCTTGGTACTGGAGACAGAACACCTTTGTGCGCGGTGTGCGTGGGAAAGAATCCCAGGCTCCCCACCTGTTACTAAGAACAATCTGTAGTCCTCAGCTACCATCCCAGGCCCCAGCAGAACACATACTATTTCTCTTTGGTTGACTGTCCTAAAATTCCCGGGAAGCTAAGGGTTTCAAAGGGTCACAGCAAGGTGGGGTGACTCTTGACCAAATTGTTTATCTGACCTCTCAGACATCAGAAGATAGGTGATGGCCAAACTCAGGGATGTGCCTTTAGCCAGCCCACACTGAGGGCCTGTTTTGAGCCTGGGTTGCTCTGAGAGACTTGGCCTAAAAGAACAAGCAAACGAATGAGTTAATAAAAGTTTTGGTTCTATAAATGAGTACCTTCTGCATTAAATTTTACAGGATAAGGGATGTTTTTGTCTCTGGTTTCGCAGCCCCTTTTCTTCTATAAAGTTAACTTCGGGTCAGCTCCTCTGGACAATTATTCCATTTTATAAGTGGTCCCTGATTCTGAAGCACACATAGAGGCCCTTTAGAGCAGAGCACAGTGCTGTATGCCTATAACCCCAGCTCCTGGGAGCTGAGGGGAGATACTTCAGCCCAGGAAAAGGAGACCTAGACTCACTCTAGGCAAGAGTGAGGACTCTCTCTCTCTCTCACAGACACACACACACACACACACACACACACACACACACACGAAGAAATGCTGATTAAGCTCTTAAAATAAATATATTTTACATTTGTGTATTTAAAATGTTGAGTGTGGGTGCCCATGCCAGGCTATTCGGCAAACGGGTGACCAGCTCATGGCCTTATTCCCTGGAGACAGGGTCTCTCCGGCTCTCGGAACCCCGCCCCCTGTAAGCCCAGAGCCCTCATTGTCAGCTGGGCTAACTGCACAGCACTGACCTGGCCCTGGGATTACAGACACAGGCAGCAACACCCAGCTTTTACTAGCAGTGTTACAGATACAAACATAGGTCCTCACACTCTTATGGCCCAGGCTGACCTCAAACTATGTAGCCATATAATTTCATCTCTGACAATCCTAAATGACTGGAAACCTCACCTTTCCGTCCCTGGGTGGATTAGTTTTTTGTTTGTTTGTTTTGTTTTGTTTTAATCTTTGATGTGCACCACCTAGCTAGGTTTGGTGTCTGATATAGTGGGAGAGCAGCAGCTCTTACAATGAGGACAATCTGTCAGAATATAGGTAGCCACACATGCAAAAACAGTACTTTCCTCAAGAGTGGAGGAAGGGAATCAGAGGTTCAAGGACAGCATCCTTTATAGAGAGAGTTGGGGCCAGCCTGAACTACAGTGAGACACACATATATACACATCAAAAAAAAATTCTATCTCATTAATAAAGATAATTCTTTATTAATAAATAAATAATTCTAGATCATTCAAGGTAAAAGAGATGGGCGTCAAAAGCCAGTTTTCTTTTTCTGGTCCTATTTCTCAAGCAGACACAGTAGCTCAGGCAATTATGGAATGCAATATGTGTTTTAACACAGACACACCCTTTAAAACACCAATCAAGGGACTAGAGAAATGGCTCAGCAAGTAAGATCACTTGTTGCTTTTTCATAGGACCTGGGTTCAGTTCCCAACACCCATATGGTGGCTCAGCGCCATTTTAACTCCAGCGCCAGCCGGGGGAGCTGATGCTTTCTTCTGATGTCTGGGGGCATTGGGCACTGAGTGCGGTGTGTGTATACATAAACATAGACAAGGCACGTGCCCTAAGTACAAGTTAGTTGATTAATTTAATTAAGAAAACAACCAAACAATGGGCTCTTCGACTCTACACAATGTTTTGGTGGCTCAGAACTGCAGTCAAATAGAACCAGCCTGAAAGATGCACCAAGGTTCTCTTTAGTCTTCAGGTGGCCTGCTCCCGGGCTGCCTAACAACCTATGGCGTCACCTGGCAGGCGTGGCTAAGCTGCTCCTTAAAAGGACCCTCTTGCCCTCTTACTCTCTCCTTTCTCTGTCAGGGTGTCTCCTCCCTTCCCCCATCACGTCTCGCTCTCTCCTTCTCTTTCTCTTTCCATCTCCATCCAATAAACCTCTTTCATATAAAGTCTGTTGTGCACATCATCATTTCATTGGTCCTTGGTCCTAACATCCCTACCTTCTGGGGACACTAGCCTCACCCAGCTGATACTAGCACCATTCCATTTCCAGCTTTGGAATCACTGATCGGCAGAAAATATAAAAAGGTTAATTCAGGGCTGCCAAGGCGGCATAGGTGTAAGGAAGGTGCTTGTGGCCAAGCTTGGCGACCAGAGATTAATCTCTGGGACCCATGTGGTGAGGAGACAACCAGCTTAACTCTCACTGGCTGTCCTCTGACCCATAGGTATTGCATGCACACACACATAAACACACACACACACAAATAGATATGTAATCATTTATTTAACAAACACTAATTTAGAGGCATTCTGATTACCAAACTTGGCCTGTAGTTTGGCTCCAGCAATCAAAATTTACCAGAGCAATGGAAGTCTACTAGTCATTGGTCACCCATGGTCTGTCAGCAACTGAATGAAAGTAAACTTGCAGAGACCACAGCTTACAGACACACAACTGAGCAAATGAGAAGTCAATCTTACTGTCCCCAGGAGGAGCCAAAGAGTCTTAAACCAGGCACCCGGGCGATTAGCAGACCAAGCCATTTCCACTTAGGATTTGCATATGAAGGTTGACTATAGGACTTCTTGCATTTTACTGAAGTGCTGCACAGATAAAGCCAAGAAAGAGGATATTTAAATGTTCAACTTGAGTGAACAAAGTTTAATTCTCTCGGGCTGAGGCTGAACAGCCTTGTCTAGCAAGGGGAAGTTCCGGAGTTCAGTCCCAAGAAGAAGAAGAGGAGGAGGAAGGGGGAGGAGGAAGGAGGAAGGAGGAGAAAGAGTACTCACGGCAGAGGACAGAGGGATCCCAGCACCCACACCAGGGAACTCAGCTACATACACAGCCTGGAGCTCCAGCTCCAAAGCCTCTGAAGCCCACGTGTAGCCTCCATGGGCACCAAGTGCACGTGCACACAGACAGTTTTAATAAAATAAGAAATAATAAAAGAAAAGCTTCCAACTCTCATTTGACTTCACGGCAGAGTTCAGTTAGGGAGCTGCCTTTGGGGACTCTTAGTGGAGTACTGCTAACTAAAGTCACCAAAAAGGGGGTTGGCAACTGTAGCTCACAGTTAGTATACTGTCCAGCATCCTGCCCAAAGCTCGGCCCTCACTTTCTTTTTTTTAAGAATCTTTTTGCTGGGTGGTGGTGGCACACATCTTTAATCCCAAGCTCTCAGGGAGGCAGAGGCAAGTGGATCTCTCTGAGTTCAAAGCCAGCCTGGTCTACAGAGTACGTTCCAGGACAGCGAAGGCTACACAGAGAAAACCTATCCCAAAACACCCCCTCCCCACCCCATCCCCCAAAAAAGAATTTAAAAAAAATTTTTGGTTATTTGAGATAGGGTTTCTCTGTGTAGCCTTGTCTTTCCTTGACTCACTTTGTAGACAAGGCTGGCCTTGAATTCACACACACCTGCCTCTGCCTATCTGAGTGCTGGGATCAGAGGCGTGTGCCACCACTCCCAACTAAAAATTTCATTAATTTTTTTATGTGCATTGGTGTTTTACCTGCATGTCTGCCTGTGTTCGTGAAGGTGTCAGGTCCCCTGGAACTGGAGTTACAGTGTCGTGAGCTGCCATGTGGATGCTGGGAAAAAGTGGGGTGTGGGGTGTGTGTATGTGTGTGTGTGTGTGTAATCTATGTAATATGTCAATATATATATAAAATCAGAAAAAAATTAAGCTAAATAGAGTGGTAGCTCCTACTTGTAATTTTAGTCTCAGGAAAAGATCAGAAATAGTTCAAGGCTAGCCTGGGATTCATATTGAGTTCTAGGCCAGCTTGGGCTACAGAGTGATTCCTTGTCTAAAAAAATAAAAATTAAAAAAAAAAACAAAGCAAAATAAAACCACCAAACCAACTGATTTACTAAATGTGTAGCACATATAAACATTTGACATTACATACAGAAAAAAAAAAACCTGGTAGTAACCTTCAATGATCGCATTCTATAAAAAGGAAAAACAAATCATTCCATCCAAAGAGGGACAAACTGTCTATAGTAAACCTCCCCCAAAGGTCGACAGATTCCTTAAGATTACACATCCATGATATAATCCATAAGTAACTCTGTATGTTTCATCTGAGCCAAAAGAACAGAAACAAAGGTAAAACAGCTTCACGTAGCCCAGCCTGGCTTCAAAGTCACACAATCCCCCTGCCTCGGATTTCTGAACGCTGGGCTTGTGACGGCAGACGTGAGCCCACACCCAGCCAAGCCATTCTATTTCTCAAGAGCAAACAAGTCTTCAAATCTGATTTTCTCCCTACATCACCTGCTCAGTCTACCAACTACCAGAGAGACTGGTCTCAGTCATATCTGATACATAAAACTAATCCTAATGGGGTTAAAAGGGAAGCAGGAGCAGACAGCTGGCACTCACCAGTGAAATCCCAAGGGGCCAGAATCATCACTTCCTCATCTCCATCAGCTCTTGCCAAGACCCTCTCCTTCATGCCAGGCACCATGTTTCACGGGGGACAGTTTGTCCACACAACCAGGTAAGCCCCTTGCCTCGTGAGAGCTATGCAGGCTAGCTAGGCTGTCAGTTACAAAGCCCCTAAACCCACAAACGTAGAAATTGCTGGGTAGCAGCCCAGGGGCTAAGGAGCCAAGAGTGGCACATGGAAGTCTCGACCTTGGAGCTGAAGGTGGAGAAGCGCAGGGGTAGAAGGTGGAGGTGCTGAATCATCCTTAACTCTGAGATCCTGTTGAAAAAGTCTTTGGTCTTCAAAACCTGAGTTCTCTGAGAGTTGAAAGGAAGAAACATACACATTCCAACAAGCACATGCGAGTGGATCGATCCATCTCCAAATTGATAACTGGGAACTGGGCCAGCAAATTAATGATGCTGTGGATGTCACTTAAATCATCTTTTAAAAGAAGACTGCTTGGATGTTTCAAGATGGTGGTTGATGAGGATGGAGAAAGGAAATACGGGTTATGAAAGGGTATGGAAGATGGAAAACAAAGGAAGGAATATTTTTAAGTAAAAAAAAAAAATGCAATTTATTGAGCAGGCGATAAGGCCCATAGATTATTGTAAACAGATAATAAGACTTGAAGTCATATAAAAACCAAAATTTAAAAAAATGTCTTCTGACTGCAAATTATACCTCAAAACGATAATATTCCAAACTGGAGCTAGGTTGACAGCAGTTGTCATCAGAGCATGGTGTGGGGCAGTGAGATGGTTCAGCAGGTACAAGGCTTGCTGCGCAAAGCTCAGGACATGAGTTCAAGCCCCAGGACCCACACAAAGGTGGAAGGAGAGGCCAATCCCACAGAGCTGCTGTCTGAACTTCACACATGCCCACCACGGCACATTGATCCCCACCCCTAACACACACACACACACACACACACCATGCACAGGTGTACTTTTTTCCTCTTTAGTAATTTTTTTTTTTGAAGACCATTACACAAGTATTAAAATGTAACTGAGGCATCCAAAGGAGGGAAACCGTTTCCCAGAACCTGGGATGCTGCTTAAAAAACCTTTGCATTGGAGACGGTGAGGACTTTGCATCCTACAAATAGTGATAAGTTAGAAACTGTTAAGAGCAACCACTCAGCCTGCACTGCACCAGGACAACTAAGGAGGTCAGAGGATCAGGCCCCACGTCTGTGAGATTGCCACGATCTCAATGTTTTGTTCTCAAAGATGTTTACACTTCCTGACACATGCCCAAAGGCCCTCACCACTCGCTATCACCGCATTTAGCAATTGGTTGAGTCTTGTTTAAGTTGTTTGGTTGTTCACCTGTTTCTGAAAGAATATCACAAATCCACCTGATCGACGTCTTGCTTACAAGCACATGCTGGCAAACAGCTAAAATGCAATGTTGCCAGCCCGGGCGTGGCTGCGAAGTCATTTGAGAGGCTGAGGCAGGAGGATTGCCACTAGTTGGGCTAGCTAGTGAGTTCCTAGCCAGCCTAGGCTACAAAGTGAGACCCTGTCTCAAAGCAAATAAGCAAATTAATTAACAACCTCAAACAACAACAAAGAAAAAGAACTGAAATACATAAAATACAATAATGAGATCAGGACAATAGTGGACACTGTGGCGGGCCGGATCAAACATTCCTGTCTCAAACCAAACAAGCCTATAATATGCAATATTTCTAGAGCTTTCCGGGAGACCCGACCCGAGTGCAAAAAACGCTCAGTTACACCTTTGCCTCATCCATGCAGAACTTCTAACTCCAATGTTTGTTTACCCAACTGAGTCCACAGGCAGCAAACTGAGAGAGGGGAGACAGGGCGCCGGGAGCTTCGCCGAGCCCTCCATTGGAGGAGAGCTACACGCCGGCTCTCCGCATCAGCTAGGCGGTGTCCCAGGCGCTGCCGCAGGACTCTGGGTACCAAACCCCGTGGCCCGGGTGGAAGCTGGTATCAAGGCCAATACTGGGCGGGGAACCATGTTTGCCCCGCTGCAAAGCAGGTCCCCACTTCCCCTCGTAGGACCTGGGATCTGGGGTGTGTGTGAAGTGGCTTCAGATGCCTAGTCAATCGGGCGCCCCACCGGCCATCCCCCCGGCTGCCAGCCCACCGGAAGAGAGGAGAAAGGTTGGCGGACGGCGGGCAGGGTAGACTCGATGGCTGCGGGAGGGCTAGGTCGCCGCCCTTAGGGACCCATGACAAAGATGCCAGCCCCGCCCCGGCGCGAGGAAGACCCGGGAGCCTGCACACGGCTGCGCTCGAGTTTGCGGACCGCTGCCCCGGCGGGACGCTGCGGCAGGCGGAGGCCACCCGGACGCCCCACCTGCACCCCGCCTCCCCGGGCAGGTGGCCGCGGCTCACCTTGCTGGCGGGGTCCGCGGCGGCGGGGTCCTCGGCGGCTCCCGGCGCTTCCCCCGCGGGCCCGTGCCCGCTCATCTCCAGCTCGCTCGGCGTGTCGCTCCCCGCCGGCGGCTCCGGGCTCCGCTGCTCGGTGGAACTGCCTGCGCCCATGGCTCCGAGGCTCTCCTGCTCCCGCCGGCTAGCCGCCTTCCCGGGACTGCGGGGACGCCGAGGGGCGAGCACACGCGCGCCCAGGACCACGGGGACTAGGGGCGAGGAGCGGCGGCTCTCTGCGATCCTGCTGAGGACGCGCCCGGACTGCGAATGAAGGCGACGCGCTCGTGGCAAACTCCTTAAAAGAAAAAAAAAAAAAAAAGCCACCTCGTAGCCTCCTCCCCCTCCTTGTTTTTCCCTCCCTTCATCACATGAGCACAGCCCAGACACGCCTTGCAGCATCTCCCTCTACTCGGCTAGGACCAGAGGCTCCGGGCTAGGTCCCCAGCAGCCCCCCCCCCAGTCCCCAGGGCTCCCCAAGTCGCTAAAAAAAGACAAGGGCTTCGGGGTCTGCTCCGGGGCTGCAGCAGGTTCAGGGATAGCAAGAAGGGGGCGGGGGCAAAGGCTTTGTTTTTTAATCCAACGATTGATAACCCAGGGTTGGGTCTGCTGCAGCCCTGAGATCTGCATCTGACCAGGCGCGAACCCAAATCCCCATTTGCTTTTCTTCAGACTGTTGGTTGACTTTAAGCATTTGTTCCAGCCTTCCCTCCTTGAAGCAGGAGAAAGGAAGCGCTCCTGGGCTTCTCCTGAGCCTGGCCATATTAGGGCGTCTCACGTGGCAGGAGCTGGGAAACCCAGAGGTTGATGCAGTCAGGCCACCGCTGAGGTGGGCCCAGCGTCCCCAGGATCCCAGCCGGTGATGTCAGCTGATGCCATCACCAGAATTCACCGCCCTCCTTCTCGGGGAACGCGGGGAAAAGCAGCGGTTACTGGAAATGTGCCTGTCCTTTGAGCGTCCGATGCTGAAGGTTACACATCCAGGCCACTCTGACGCTTAGGTCTGTGCAGTCGCCACCGGGTTATCTCAACACGAAGAGTTCTAACACCAGCACGGAAGGGGCTTGTCTGCTTTTTCTCCATTTGATTAAATACTCGTTAAATTAGCATAGTAGCCAATAAGTCTTTGACTTTAATTAAAAATTTGTTGGGTCACCTCTCACTAATAATGGAAGCGCTAGAGACGGGTGCTGTAACCCTGTTACCTGAGTGGCCTAGGCAGCAGGGTCAGCTAGAGCCTGAGGCCAGTCCGAGAGCCACTGAGTGAGGCTCTGAACGAATTAAGGAATTCATGGCTTTAAAAGCAATCAGAGCATCGAGCCTAGATGCCAGATAAGTATCCCTAGATTTAATGCAGGTTAGTTGAGTGTCAATGGAAACATTAATTTAGTTAATAGCATTTGGTCCTCAGTCATTGTCATGTAAGGGCACGTTGGGAACCAGTCCATTTTTCATAATCAGTTTGTTTTTTGTAGGTATCCATAAAGGCCGACTTCTTTGGAGTTTATTCATTTAGAAACAGATTTTCAAGCTGTGTGTTTTTAGTTATTTGTAAGGGTATCACCCCCCTCTTTTATTTTGTGCTGTTCCGTTCGTTGGTCGAGAAGGAATCTCTCACGATATGGCCCAGGGCAGCCATGAGCTCTCTAGCCTCCACCTCGGGAGGGAAGACCTACCGGCTGGGAAGACCAAACCCTACCTCAGCTCCACTGTTTGGAGAGCATTAGCACCTCCCCTCCCCCACGGTCCTGGGGGTGGAATCTCAGGCCTTGTGCATGGGAGACACTCTAACTTTGAGCTGCATTTCTGGCCCAGAATACACCCCATATATCATCACAGGAAACCCTTGCAACAGCCCAGTATACATCCTATTGGTCTCACTTTACCTACAGAGAAAGGGCAGAGGATTAACCAAGGAAATCAAATTTTGTGTACCCAAGGTAGATGGACAAGCAAGGAATCCAAAGAGCATGTGACTTCAGAGTCCACACTCCGCCACCAAACTGCGCCCTGTCCTTCTGCAAGGAGCTCTCATTATGCGTTTTCCCTTTCTCTAAAGGATGGAGGTGGAAAAGGACATTTTGATGTCAGGATGGTAGCAACTTAAAAACGCTCTTGAAATTGGACAGCTTGGGCGTAGTTTATGCAGAGCCCTGGATCATGTGCGTTGGGTTCTGTCCTGGCCGGAAGCGGGGGAGGGGCATTTAGGAGAACAATGAAGTCAGTACATCTGAAAACGTGGCAGGAGGTGCTACTTGTACTGCCTGCTTTGATACAAGCTGTACCAACGTCCCCCCATTTTGTGAGATTATATTATTCAAGTTGTTGGGAAATTCTTGAGAAAGATGTTCACATCAACTAGCCTTGAAATGTTCAGAAAAGATTACAAGGACAAAGATTTCCAGCTAACAGTGTACATACAGCCCAGTGCCGAGAAAGAAGCTGCCGTGGAGAAAGAAGCTGCCGTGCCTACTTACAGCGCACGCCGCTTCCTTTCTGCTTTTATTGTCCAGGCTATGAAAATCTGCATCTTCTTCTTTTTGAAAAGTAAAACTGAGGGGATGAGAAGACGACTTGGTCAGGTGGCTCAGGCCTGGAGAAGACCTGAGTTCAGATCCCCAGCATCAGGACAGGAAGTCTAGTGAGGGGACACCTAACTGACACTCCCAGCACGGGGGGAGAACTGTGACCAGCCTGACACATCAGTGAGAGACCCTATTATTAAAACAAAACAAAACAAAACAAAAACCTCAAAGCCCTTGAGCTTTTGTAGTGACTATCTTTAATCCCAGGACCCCGAGGCAGAGTCAGGCAAATCTTTCTTAATCTGTCCCAGGACAGTCAGGGTTACAAAGTGAAACACTGTCTCAGAACCAAAAACAAAACCAACAAAGCACCTGGAGAGCAAGTGAGGAAGCACCTGCACAGACCTCTGGCCCTACAGGGCCTCAGACACAGGTGCACAATCACCTCGGAACACACACACACTCCCACCAAAATAAGCAAAACACAAAACAGCCAGGTGAGTTGGCACACCGCTGTGATCTAGGCACTTACGAGGCTGAGATGGGAAGACTGTGAGTTCAAGGTCAGAATAAACTACCTGGTAAGTCCTTGCCTTAAAATAACAAAAACAAAACAAAACAGAAAACAAAACATAAAGAGTGAAATTGTATTTTAAGGGCCTAGGGGTGTAATAGTCAATAATAGAAAAAAAAAAAAGGTATTTTAAGAAACTTGTATATAATATTTTCTGTACTATCCCAAACATCTCCAGGATACTGGTATAGCAGATAAAACAGGCACAGCCACTGGGCAGGCTGAGACAGGAGGGTTCCTTTGAATGTGAGGCCAGCATGGGCCACACATAAGTCTGAGGGCAGCCTGGACTCCACAACAAAACCTTCCAGTTAATATTGTTCATCAGTTTGTTTTTCAAGACAGGGCTTCTCTGTGTAGCCTGGCTCTCCTAGAACTCACTCTGTAGTCCAGGCCAGTCTCAAATTCAGAGACCCATCTGCCTCTGCCTCCCGAGTGCTGGGATTAAAGACACGCACGGCCACTGTCCTTGCATTGAGAGCGCCATGCCTGCCAGGCACCCACGTTAACAACCGGGTGCCTGTCCTACGCCAAGAACAGAGTTACTGCTTTGCTGTCCACCCAGTGCCCAGATGCAACTCTCCAAAATGTCCTTCTGTTGGGTTTTGTACCTTCTGAGAACCGCTCTCCTGGCCTCTGTGCTGGAGCAGAAGGCAGCTGGCCCTAGTTTCTCCCACCCCCCACAGGGCGTCAGTTACACAGACTCTGTCTGGCAGGCCCCGACACCACAGGGCACAGGTGTCCTCCCCACACGCTCCCTCGGGATAGCCAGTGGCTGACATGTTTCCCCGAGAGGGTTAATTCTCTCATAAACAGTTTGCGATTTCTCAAACACAAATACACATTGCCTGTAGAGCGGGCTAAACTTGTGCTCAAGCTCCCTTCTCCAGAAAAGCTGGTCACGTGGGATCTTAAAGGGCAGTGTAGAATGCTGCTTGAATGTCTTGTGCGCACACACAACTTTAAAGGTATTGCAGACAGAACAAGCTTAGCCCACCCAGTACCATGGCATTGCTCTATAGGATGCCAGGCTGACCACAAGGATACATAATATAGCTCAAAATGAAAGAGAATTTGAAGGTACTCGCCATAAAGAAATGGTAAGAGTTATTGTAGTTGACGCTTTAGGCGGAGCCTCAGGACCATGTGTCTGCAGCTCAGTAGCACAGCACTTTGCTTGTATGTGTGAGACTATGAGTCCAGTTCCCCCAAACTGCCAAAAAGCCATGTGTGGCCTAGGCTGGCCTCCAGTTTGCTGTGTCTCTAAGGCTGGCCCTGAATTCCTCATCTTCCTGCTTCTGCCTCCCAAATGCTTGTCTCCCAGGTGTGTGGCATCACACATGGATTTATGAAGCACAGGGGATCAAGGCCAGGTGTCCCTGCACAGCGGGCAAGCATGCCCCACCCCAGAACTGACAAAAGTTTAAGGTGAGGGGCATGGAAATTATCCTGAGTTGGTTACTTGAACAGGTATTCATAAATCAAAATAACACCTTTTATTTCACAAATACCTTTAAAAGTATGTAAACAGGACTATTTTTCACACTTAGATTTTACCACCCATGGTGGTCTCCAGTATTTCTAGGATTACTTCTTTACAAAGATAATTGCAACTACTTTGTCCAAGGTGAGTGTCAATGAAAAAAATGAAGTAAATTGACTATAGGTGCTCCTGCCTGTAACCCCAGCACTCAGAATGCTAAGGCAGGAGGAAAACCAGAGCTGTAGTTCAAGGCTAGCCTTAGTGATGACATGAGAAACTGCAAAAGAACAGAAACAAAGAAACAAGATGGCGTAGCCCCTTCCTAGTGCTGGTTGCTGAAGCAGAGACCCTGGTCTGAGTTCCCAGAATGCAAACAGGGACTCCCAACTGTCTGTGCTGCACATGTATGCATGTGCTCAAGCAGATACACACACACACTACATGAAAAGTAATACAAAATAAAATGTGATTTAAAAATGGAGAACAGAACCAAACCAGGTTGCTGTCCACGATCCTGAAGAATTATTGTGATCGGCTGGACTGCAACTATACTAAACTGAAAAAAAGGAAACTACTGGATGTGATAGGTCATGCTTGCTTAGCATAGTCAAGGACTTGAGCTTCACCCTGAACTAACTACATAGACCCGGTGTGCTGGCGCTCACCTCTCCTCCTAGCACTAGAAAGGCAGAAGCAGGAGCGGCGGAATCAAGAGACCCAGTATTTAAAAAAATCAGCCTTTTATGGTGACACATACCTTTAATCCCAGTGGGAGGCAGAGACAGGCAGGTCTTTGCG
Source organism: Rhombomys opimus (assembly GCA_010120015.1). Classification (NCBI taxonomy): domain Eukaryota; kingdom Metazoa; phylum Chordata; class Mammalia; order Rodentia; family Muridae; genus Rhombomys; species Rhombomys opimus. The sequence goes on along the minus strand of REGO01000215.1, from coordinate 973,862 downwards.
AGTTCAAGGCCAGCCTGATCTACATGGTGAGCGCCAAGCCAACCAAGGACTGTCTCAAAGCAAGAAAGCAAATCAGTAACAAAACTAGATTCTCCCCTTGCCTCCTGTCTCTCCACCTCTGACGTCGTCACAATATCCCTAGGAGCTCAAGTGCACGAAAAACGCCAAAATCCCTATCTTTTCACTGCTACTGTGTTCTTGAGAGTTGTGTAAAAGAAATTATGTGAATTTCAATTTCTTCTTCTTTTATTTTTTTGGTGCTGGGGATTGAATCCGAGACTCCACAGATACTAGGCAAGAACTCTGTCCTTGAGAAACATAAACTCCCAGAGTTTGAATTGTGGCCACTCTCTTTTGTTCTGTGTCGTTTCCATTTCTGCATTGATGAGTGGGCATGCCACGGTATTCAGGGTGGAGTTCAGAGGGACAACTTCCTGAACTCCATTCTCTCCTTGTGCCTTTCTGTGGGCTCTGACAGTTAAACTGTGGTCATCAGGCTTGAGCCACGTGGCTGGCCCTGTTATTTGGGTTCTGGTTTGTTTGTTTGTTTGTTTTGAAACAAGGTCCTACTCAGGTCAAGGCTGCCCTCAAACTACCAGTTATCCTCCTGCCTCAGCTTGTCATGAGCTAGATTTCTAGGAGAAAACTTCCAGGCCCCGTGTGAATTTGACTTTCTATAGGAGAACTTGAAATGCCAACTATTTTATCCTGTGAAATTAATGGGTTTCTCTTCAAGAGAAAACAGCTCACCACCGAAAACAGTATCCAGCCTGTGATCATGAATGCCACACTGGTGGTTCCATGAGAGCAGTTGTACCACACGTAACTAACGTAATAGGAGATGCATTCATGGCTGGAGCGGCTCACCCTTGCCACTCCAACACTCAAGAGGCTGAGGCAGAGGATCTCTTTGAAGTCAAGGCCTGGTCCACATATAAAGTCTAGGCGAGCTAGGTCTACATAGAGACACGTATCAGAACAAAACCAACAACAACACTCAAACTATGCAAAGGGGTATGGACCTATGATTCCAGTACCCAGGGGTATTTTCAGTTTAAGTTTGGAGCCAGTCTGGGCTAAACAGCAAGATCTTATCTGGAAACCAACAGAAAATGGTGACCCTAACTGCCAACCCTCCAAATCTCTCTGTGTGCTTTGAAGCCCCAGGTCTTGCTCCTTGCTCACCTGCCTTTCAAGCAACTGATGATTTGCCGTCTGCCTTGATTAGTATGCTTCATCACTCCCTGTTAGGGTGCTTGCATGGCACTTGCCACGTCCCAGGTTCAATCCCCAGGGCTGAAGAAAATGTAACTGAAATACTCAATATTTGCTCTTTAGGGGGTTGTTTCATTTTGTTTGTTTTTTTCCAGACAGGGTGTAGACCATGCTGACCTGTAACTTGCAGAGATCCACCTGCCTCTGGCTCCCAAGCACCCAGCTGAATATTTGCCCTTATGTGTAGAAAAATTATCAGAAACACATGGGGAGCCGGCAAACGGGCTTAATCGGGGTAAAAGGAGATGCCATCCAGCTAACCGAGCTGACTTCCATCCCCAGACACCCTCAGGGAGAAGGAAACGACTCTCACAAACAGTCCTCTGACCTCTGTGCAGGCACATATGCAAAAGGAATACAATCGAATACGAATATTTCCAAAAATAGAAAAGAAATGTGATTAAAGTCCATTTGCTTTCAGCCACATGTAATTAGTCAATGACCTGACCTGGTTTGGGGTTTTTTGTTGTTGTTTTGTTTTGTTTTGTTTGAGACAGGGCTACAAAACCCAGGGATCCATCTGCCTCTGCCTCCGGAGTGGTAGGATTAAAGGTGCGCATCTCCAAACCTGGCTGTTAGCAACAGGTTAATGGGCAGTTTTGTTTTGGGCCAGGGTCTCAAGTTGGACTGAAACTAACCTGTAGCTAGTGTTTCTGAACTTCGACTGTCTTGATTCTACCTCCCAAATGCTGGGATGACAGTCACATGTCACCAAGCCCCAAAGACCCATTTCTTTCAATTGGCCTGCTAAACTTTTAAAAAGTAAATGTAAAATAACTTGTCCCAGAAATAGTAAACTCTTACAATATGCCTAGTGCTTTTTGACAACAGCCAGGCCTGGTCGCTCGAGATTATAATCCCAGTGTTTATGAAGCAGAGGTATAAGGATCACCACGAGCTCTAAATCAGTCGGGTCTGTAAAACAATGTGTGGGAGACATTCCACACGTTCAACAATAAGAGAACAATGTTTTTATATGCAATAACCAGAGAATTTGCTAAAACAAAATCACCAATACCCCAGAGCTAAATACTATATATGTCCTGCGACAACCTTGAGATGACAAATTATAGAAACGCCGAGATTGGCAGTGTCCCAGGGGTAGGGCTGGGAGATGTAGGTGTGGCTCTAAGATAGCAGCAAAACGCTTGCTTAGTTCCTTGACTGTATCAAAGTAAATCTGGCCTGGGTGCTGTGCAGTTTTTGTAAAATGTTGCCATTGATGGAACTAGAGTTCTCAGTGTTATTTCTCACAATTGTATGGCAATCTACAGTGAACTCAAGATGGAAAAAGGGCCTATCTGTATGTTCCCATTGCTGAGTGTATGTGTGCATGCATGTGTACGAGCGAGTGTGTGCATGAAAGTGTGCAAACACTAGCAGAGTTAGAACACCCATGAGCAGGAATAACACACTGAGTGTGGAGTTCCATACCCAGCCCTGAGCCAGGATGTGAATCAAAAGACAGATGTCAGCAGAGCAGGCACAGGTTGCTGTTTGTTTTGCTTGTAAGCTGTTATCTCTGAAACAATCAGATTCCATCCAACTCAAAAACAAAAGCTTTCCTGCCGGCTGTTACTCCCTGGCTTGGTGTCACAACGGCCACCAGAAGACACACCTGCAGTCTCCCTCGCCAACATCATTCCCACATTCTCCTGCCTGGAAAAGGCCTCAAAAGGGAAGAGCCTGTAATCCCAGGTCAGAGGTGGCTGAGGCAGGAGGATCGCCGCCAGTTGGAGGGCAAGTAGATTATATTCTGAGACCTTTCTTATAAATGAATGAATAAACAAACAAATTCTGGAAGTCAAGTGAAGAAACCATGGGCTGCCTCTCTGAGATCAGCTGACACCCCACACCCAGAAACACTTTGTTCTAGTTCTTTCTGAAAGACTAACACCCCAACTGCTGTGCTCGTGAGGCATCTCAGCTTTCTGAAGTTGTAACGTTTCGGTGTGCGCTCCCTCTCCCTCCCCTCTTCCCTCCAGGCGCCGGTGAGAACTGGTGTTCTGATCTGAAGCTCTAAGCTAGCCCCACTCTGTACAGTCTTAGGTTTCCTTTCCTCTGGACCCCCAGCATTCCTCTGGGAGGAGGAACACTGGGAAAAACACTGGCGCTGCCTTGGGGACTGAGCTGAGAAAGCAGCCTCTTCTCCGAACTCGGGCCTTTCTTGACCTCTCTGGGTCCTTGGTGCCTTGAGCAGAGAGGGTCCTGGACCCCTGTCGGCCCCATGAGTGGTTCTGAGGATTGAACCCAGGGCGTAGCACATGCCAGCTGTCCAAGTCTGCTTTCTTCTGCTGTGGTAAAACACTGACCCAGTCCAACTGTCTCTGCATTCCATCACTGAAGGAAGCCGAGGCAGGACCGAAGCAGAGGCTGTGGAGGATTATTAATGATTTATACCACCTCCACCCCCGACACACTCCAGCCCTCCCCCACACCCCCACTCCAGCTTGCTCAGCTACCCTCTTATTCTGCCCGGGCCCACTTGTCAGGGATGGCATTGCCTACAGTGGGCTGGACCCTCCCACATCAACCACCCACAGACGTGCTTGCAGGCCAGTCTGTTGGAGGCACTTCCTCCCTCTTCCCAGGTGGCCCTTAGGTAAGTCCACAAAAGCGTAAGGAAGGTAAGTGCTCTCCACTTGAGCCACTTGCAGACCACATGTTAGAGGGATACAAGTCTCTTTTGCTTTTTTTTTTTTTTTTTTAATTTTGTCTTGGCTATGAGACAGAAAACTAAACAGGAGGACTTCACTGGCCATTGAGATTAAAAAAAAAAATTAGTCATGAAGCCAGGGCTACATAGTGAGATCCTCTATCAAATATATTTGTGATATACATACGTGTGTGTGTGTGCACGCGCACGCTTGCATCTCGGCCCCAGCCAGATGCTCAGCAATAGAAGGTGCCCACGCCTAGCCTGAGGTCCTAAGTTATATCACTGGCCCCACAGGTTAGAAGGAGATCACCAGTTTACGGAACTTTTCCTCTGACCTCTACAGAACACCATGCCATACCATGCTCATGGCCCTGTTCACAATAAATAAAGATGCAATTAAAACGAAAAACAAAAACCCAAAAGCAGAAATCATGGCTATTTAATATATCTTTAAAATCTAGAAGATTATGTGTTTTGTTTTCTTTCCTTCTTTTTTTTTTTTTTCTGAACTACAACCCCAGGCCTGACAGCTCCTCCCTCCCCCCTATTTCCTCCTCCTCTGAGTCAGGGCCTTACTATGTAGCACCAAGCAGCCTGGAACTCACAGAGATCCCCCTGCCTCTGCTTCCCAGGTCCTGGACATAGAGGGATGAACCACTACACCAGGAAAAACCTTTATCTCACGAGTTCTCTTTCCTTGTGATCATTTCTTCTCGCCACGCTCCTGGGCTGTCGTAAGTCCCTTCCTGCACAAGCTGCTGAGGCTGAGACTTCCCCATGTTTCTGTAAACTCACAGCCCGGCTCACAGCTTCACTGCAACCTCCAGGGACTCTGAGCAGGGACAGCCCAGACAAGCCATTTCCTGGTCCCTGATCCTCAGAAACTGTGAAACAACACAGATTCTCGTGCTTGTGTGTGCCGAATGAATAATTCAAACTGAACAAAAAAAGTTTTAAAAAGGAAAGGGTATGACTGCTCCTAGGTACGGTGCAGGTGAAAGGTAACTATGGATTTTAGGAAAAGCGTGATCAGAGGCAGGGACACCAGGGAGGACCCAGCATATACATGACTAGACTGAGCTGGGCCACGTGAGGAAATGGGGGTGGGAAGAAGGAAGAGCTACTGACCAATAGAGGAGCCTGGGCCACCAGACTGGCCAAAAGTGGGTAAAGAGCAGACCTAAACGCCAGGTAACCAAAATGGCTGGGTTATATAGGCAAGGGCAGCTGGGGGAAGGCAGCGGAGAGGTTCGGGGAGAGAATGGGGTATCAGCCACACCCTCTAACAGACGCTGGGAGAACCTGATGGCCAGGTCCACTCTGGCATGTTAAATAGGCACTTCAGCCTTTTGTTCTGAATTTGAGATTTAACATCTTTGGTTTTGTTGTTGTTGTTTTTGTTTTTTTCTCTAGACAGGGTTTCTCTGTGTAGCTTTGGCTGCTCTGGAAGTCTCTCTGTAGACAAGGCTGGCCTTGAAGTCATAGAAATCCACCTGCCTCTGCCTCCCAAATGCTGGGGTTAAAGGCATGCACCACCTCAGCCTGGCTGAGATCTAACATCTTCAATGTGAATATTTTGGGTGCTTGAAAAAGTGGACTGTGCAGACAGTGCTGCCTGCCTGTAATCCTAGCCTTTGGGAGTTGTAGGCCAGAGGCTCAGAGGTTCGAGGTCAACCTTGGCTATGGAGTGACACCGAGACCAGCCTGGGCTACTTGGGGCCCTGTCTCAAAAAACAAAACAAAATCAAACAAAAAGAACTTGGGGTGATTTTCCCTAAGTCCTGAATACCAGTGATTCCTGTCTCCATGGGAGAGTAGTTTTTTTCCCCCGGAAAGTCAGAAGTGATTTCCTGTGGTGGCTGTAAAACAGGGCCCTGTGGCAAAATCAACTGTGACCATTTTAGGAACAGACACAGCACCTGCTTGGCTAAGTGTGGCCTCTCTAGAGGCCTGGTACCTGGCACTGGGTCCTGGCCCTCCAGAATGAGCCTGTTAACAATGTTCAGCTAGGTGTCGTGGCACTCGCTTTTATTTTATTTTTTATATTAATTACAGTTTATTCACTTTGTATCCCAGCTGTAGCCCCCTCCTTCATTCCCTCCCAATCCCATCCTCCCTCCCTCATCTCCTCCCATGCCCCTCTCCAAGTCCACTGATAGGGGAGGTCCTCCTTCTCTGACATCTGACCCTAGTTTATCAGGTCTCATCAGGATTGGCTGCATTGTTCTCCTCTGTGGCCCAGCAAGGCTGCTCTCCCCTCAGGGGGAGGTGATCAAAGAGCCAGCCACTGAGTTCATGCCAGAGACAGCCCCTTTTCCCCTTTCTAGGGCACCCACTTGGAGTCTGAGCTGCTATGGGCCATATATGAGCAGGGGCTCCAGGTTATCTCAATGAATGGTGCTTGGTTGGAATATCAATCTCAGAAAAGACCCCTGTGCCCAGATATTTTGGTTCTGTTGCCCTCCTTGTGGAGATCCTGTCCTCTCCAGGTCTTACTCTCTCCCTTCTTTCATAAGATTCCTTGAACTCTACCCAAAGTTTGGTTATGATTCTCAGCATCTGCTTTGATACACTGCTGGGTAGAGTCTTTCAGAGACCCTCTGTCGTAGGCTCCTGTCCTGTTTCCTGTTCTCTACTTATTCCAGTGTCCATCCTTTTGTCTTTCTGAGTGAGGATTGATCATCTTACCCAGGGTCCTCCTTGCTTGGCTTCTTTAGATGTACAGATTTTTGTAGGTTTTTCCTATATTATATGTCTAATATCCACTTCGAAGTGAGCATATACCGTGTGTGTCTTTCTGCTTCTGGGATACTTCACTCAGGATGATCTTTTCTAGATCCCACCATTTGCCTGCAAATTTCATGATTTCCTTGTTTTTAATTAATGAGTAGTAGTCCATTGTGTAAATCTACCACAATTTCTGTATCCTCTGTTGAAGGACATCTGCGTTGTTTCCAGGTTCTGGCTGTTATGAATAAAGCTGCCACAAACATGGTTGAACAAATGTCCTTATTGTGTATGTGAACATATTTTGGTTATATGCCTAGGAATAGTATAGCTGGATCTTGAGGAAGCGTTATTCCTAATTATCTGAGAAAGCGCCAGATTGCTTTCCAGAGTGGTTGTACAAGTTTACATTTCCACCAGCAATGGAGGAGGGTTTCCCTTTCTCCACAACCTCTCCAGCATGTGTTGTCAATTGAGTTTTTGATCTTAGCCATTCTGATAGGTGTAAGGTGAAATCTCAGGGTTGTATTGATTTGCATCTCCCTGATGGCTAAGGATGTTGAGCATTTCTTTAAGTGTTTCTCTGCCATTTGATATTCCTCTACAGAGAATTCCCTGTTCAGCTCTGTACCCAATTTTTAATTGGATTACCTGACATGTCACTTTTTAACTTCTTGAGTTCTTTATATATTCTGGATATTAGCCCTCTGTCAGATATAGGGTTGGTGAAGATCCTTTCCCAGTCTGTAGGCTGTAGTTTTGTTCTGATGACAGTGTCCTTTGCTTTACAGAAGCTTTTCAGTTTCATTAGGTCCCATTTATTGATTGTTGATCTGAGAGCCTGTGCTGTTGGTGTTCTGTTCAGGAAGTTGTCTCCTGGTGGCACTCCCTTTTAATCCCAGCATTCACGAGGCAGAGGCAGGCGGATCTCTGAGTTGGAGGCCAGCCTCATCTACAGAGTTCCAGGACAGCCGGGACTATTTGTGTCCTTATTCCGGCAACACAAATTGGGTCTCACCAGTGACGACCCAGTTTAGTACACTTTCCTTTCAGGTACTGTCCTAACCCTTAGCCACATATCCGGTATCCATGTCTTTTGGTATCTGTGCTTGCTCCCTTCTGTCCTGTCTCTGCCATTCTGTCCCCCCTTACCCTGGAGGCCTGTGGACCAAACTTCAGAGCCAAAAGGACAACCCTTGTGCCTTTCCCACCTCCTCATTTCTGCACATGCTGTCAGCTCTGACTCAGGGATGTCTGCTTAGGGGGCCCCAGCCAGATCCGTCCCTACCTGGAGAGCACCTGAACCTGGAGCTCTCTCCGACCACACTTTCAGTAGCCGTGAAAGCATCGGTCTGACATAGAAAGAAGGACACTTGGACACGAGAGAAAGAAATGGAGACAAGCTGCTCCCAGAGAGAGAAAAAAGAAGCCCAGAGGACAGCCGCTTCTGTTCCTCAAACAGCCTAGCACCGGGCTGTGCTCCCTTTCCTTGTAGGAGGTGTGAAGGGGCTTATCCCTGGGGCTGGCTGGAAAGCCTTCCTGTAGGGAGGCGGCTGAGCCTTGACCAGACTGCCAGGTTCTTAGAATCTCTGTGCAGGGGGCTGAGGCCAATCCCCAGTCATTAGGCAATGGATGGTGATAAGATGGAAGCCAGGGCTATGAATTAGCCCAGTTCTTCCTGGCTGCTCTTGGGGAAGCCGGATCCCTCCACTTTTGGAAGAACTGGTTTTAGCAACCTGGCATCTTAAAGTCAAATTAGGTAATACGATTTGTGCCTCATTCAAGTGGTCATCAAGACTAGATTTCAAAAGTTGAAAAAGTATTGTTAAGAACATCTGCCAGAGGGTAGGAGACTGGTTAAGAACACTTGCTGTTCCAGCAGAGGAACTACAGACTTTTACACAGGAGAGGGGAAGCCTGCCTGCCCGCCTGCCTGCCTTCCAATTCTCTTTCTCTTTCCTCTTTTTCCATCCAGAAAATTCTCTTTATTTTACTATGTAATCCAGGCTAGCCTCAGACTTTTCAGCCTTCCTGCTCAACCTTCAGAGTGCTGATAGTGTGCATAGGCTTGTACTGTCACAACTACCCCTTCTCCACTTTTTTCCTTCTTTTCAGACTGACCTTAAGCCAACCAACAAGAATTCTGCCCGGGGTCTCCCACACCAAGCTGCAAGCCTTTGTTTCTCCATTTTTATCATTTGCTCCACAGTCTCTGTGGATGTGTGTTCTGGATGTCATAAAATATGGCCAATTAATTCACAAGCTTGTGGTGTGTCCTGGAAGCGTTATTGTGATTAACAAGCGGACAAGCAGAGGAGGAAAGGAAGTTGAAATTGGCTTTTCTGCTTTCAGAACACTGTGGCTCCCCCCCCCTTATTTTGGCAATTATTTTAACTATGCATTATTTTTAATCTTGAATTAGAGCTGGGGAAAGCATTATTTCTTCTGAACATGCTCTTTAACTGGGATTCACCAGATAGTTTTAGTCCGCATCTTTTATATCAGTGGCATTTCTAAATCAAAATGTACAGAAACCCATAGGAATGCTCATTCTTCAATAAAACAGTCACAGCATCAGCAGCCTGGCTTGTGCTCTTGCTGGTGGAAGGGATACTCTCCTCCCCAGGGCCTGGGTAATGCAGGTACAAGGACCCCCC
>REGO01000215.1:947825-958965 GCA_010120015.1 Rhombomys opimus | reverse complement strand
AAAGAAAGAAAGAAAGAAAGAAAGAAAGAAAGAAAGAAAGAAAGAAAGAAAGAAAGAAAGAAAGAAAGAAAGAAAATTAAGACTACAACTGAGCTGGGTGGTAGTGTCACACGCCTTTGGGAGGCAGAGGCAGGCGGATCTTTGTGAGTTCGAGGACAGCCAAGGCTACACACAGAGAAACCCTGTCTTGAAAAACTGAAAAGCAAAAACAAAAAACAAACTCAAAATCAAAGCTGTACAACTGAACGTTGCGATGCATGGGAAAGTGACCGTCACGATACAGTTATTTCACACAGCTATTTGCATGTGTGTGTTGAGAAGACAAGATTCTTGTGTCTTTGTTTCTTGAGACAGCATCTCATTTTGTAGCTCAGGCTTGGCCAGTGCAGCCCAGGCTGGCCTCCATCTCATGGCAATGACCCTTCCTCAGCACTGCCTCCCACCACGCTCCTGTAACGGCTGTATCACCATGTCTTGAAAGTAGCCACTCTTAACTTGTAAGGATTTATTATTTTGAATTGTGTGTTTGTGTGGGGAGTGTGTAGGGGTGGGGGTGGGTATGTGTGGGAGTGTGTGTATGTCTGTGTGTGTGTGTATGTGTGTATGCTGCTTACTGGCTCACTGTCATGGCTTGTCCAGTTTGCTTTCTTATACCCACCTGGACCTCCTGCCCAGGGACAGCACTGCTCACAGTAGGCTGAGACCTTCCACATCAACCTTAAAGGTTCCAGTCTTTAAACTATGGCCACACGCTCAGGACGGAGCATTCAAAATGTGAGCCTGTGAACATTTCAGACTGAAGCCATAACAGTCCATCTCACACTGCAAATCTGCATATCTGTCTGTCTGTCTATCTATCTATCTATCTATCTATCTATCTATCTATCTATCTATCTACTCATCCATCCACTCAAAATAGCCTTAGAAGGATGAATGCATCCAGTGGAGGATGGGAGACTTTTTCCTGACATACGAAAGTGATGAGCTGAGTCATGTTCTGTCCGCCCAAGCCACCTCTGCTGCACACGGTGGCTCGTTATCATGGTTTGCCATAAAAATTCCACCCTTGATTAGAATTACTTTTTATACTTTGGATGCTTTCAAGTGGTCTTGGCATCTTACATTTTGGCCTGGATAGATGGCTCAGCAGCTTGATGAGTCCTGCTCTTTCAGGGGACTAAATTCAGTCCCCAGTACCCACATTAAATAACTCACAATCACCTGTAATTCTAGCCAGGGGATTGGCTACCTTCTTTGGCTTCAGCAAGTGCCCTCAGACATGGAGCATTTTCTCACGCATACACATTGTTTTAAAAAATTAATCTTCAAAAATTACACAAGCTGGGCATGGTGTGCACGCCTTTAGTCCCAGCACTTGGGAGGCGGAGGCAGGGGGTCTCTGTGAGTTCAAGGACAGCCTGGTCTACAAAGCGAGTCTAGGACAGCCAAGGCTACACAGAGAAACCCTGTTTCAAAACAAAACAAAAACAAAAACAAATTTAAAGAACACAATGTAAATGCATATATATATATATTTTTTAGATTTTACTTAATTTGATCAGTGTTTTTGTTTTTTGTTGTTGTTGTTTTTGGTTTTGTTTTTTGTTTTTTTTGAGACAGGGTTTCTCTGTGTAATAGCCCTGGCTGTCCTGAACTAGCTTTGTAGACTAGGTTGTCCTCAAACTCACAGAGATCCACCTGCCTCTGCCTCCCGAGTGCTGGGATTAAAGGCATGTGCCGCCACATCTGGCGCTTGATCAGCATTTTAAAGGTTTTTACAAAGGTTTTTTACATTTATTTATTTTATGTGTATGAGGATTTGCCTGCATGTATGTACGTGTATCGTGTGTGTGTGTGTGTGTGTGTGTGTGTGTGTGTGTGTGTGTGGTGCTTGTGGAGACCAGAGGAGGACACTGGCTCTCCTGGAACTAGAATTGCAGATGGCTATGAACCATCATGTGGGTGCTGGAAACTGACCTGGGTATTCTGCAAGAGTTCTTGCAGCAAGTGCTCTTCACCACGGAGCCGCCTCTCTGCCGTGACGATGATGCGCTCACCCTCTGAAACTGTGAGCAAGACCCGGTCACGTGTTTTCTTCTGTAAGCTGCCTTGGCCACGGTGCACCCTCATAGCAATAGAGGAGGAACTAGGGTACCCTGTCTCACAAGCAAAACAAAACGGAAGATGACAAGCGCAAAGCAAGGCAATTTACAACAACCATGCCAGCACCAAAGAACACTCTAAACTTGTATTCTGCACAGAAGAAGGAAGAAGATCCGCTTATCCATGACAGCACAGAAGAGGAATCAATGAACCCAAGAACTGGGAAGAAATGAGCCACACTGAACACAGTAAACCATCAAGCCCCTGATATCAACAGGGAAGATGGAAAAACCACCAGTAACTCAGCTAGTTCAAGCCCCTGCCTCTGCTCACCGGGAATACCTGAGGCAGGTGATGACAAGAGGAGATGAAGTCTGGACCAGAAATTAGTGAACGAGAGTCCAGGGACACAATACAGAGAAGCAAAGAGCAATTTCTCTGGAAAGACCAGCAAGACAGATTCTAGCCAAACTAGCCAACAGACAGAGGGAGAAAAAGAAAGTTACAGATAAAAGGGAATTGTGGCAATAGGCACCAGTGAAATCCAGAGGACCGTTAGAGAATATTTAGATACTTATATCCAAAAAGCTGGAAAAGCTAAAAGAATTGTATAGTCTTCCAAACACATATGACCTTTCAAACTTAAACTAAGGAAATATAAACAATTTAGAGAGATCCATGACAAGTGTCTCAGGGTTTTATTTCTGCGAAGAGACACCATGACCAAGGCAACTACTACAAAGAAAAACATTTAATTGGGGCTGGCTTATAGTTCCAGAAGTTTAGTGCATTAGCATTGGTGAGAAGCATTGTGGCATCCAGGCAGACATGGTGCTGGAGAAGGAGCTGAGAGTTCTATGTCTTGATCCACAGGCAGCTGAAGGAGACAGTATGTCACACTGGGGTTAGCCTGATTGTAGGAGACCTCAAACACACATGACCCCACAGTGAAACACTTCCTCCAACAAGGCCGCACCTTCCAATGGTGCCACTCCCTATGGCCATACAGGAGTGCGTGGGGCCATTCCTGTTCAAAACACCATGAGATTAAAGTGGTAATTGAAAGCCTCGCTCATAGAAGAGCCTAGAGCAGATGGATTCACCGATGAATTCTACCAAACCTTCAAGGATGATCACGCACTAATACTTATCCAATTGTTTCACAAAATAGAAAGGGATTGAATGTGACCAAACTTATTCTGTGACTATACTGGCATCAGATAGGACATGACAATGAAACAAAGAAAAGTGCAAGCCAATCTTGTTGATGAACATAGATGCAAAAATGCTCAACAAAGGCCAGGCACACTCAGCAGAGCCTCACAGTGTTCGGGAAACAGAGGCAGTTTATGTAGAGCCTGGTCTACACAGTGAGTTCCAGGATATCTAGGGCTATGTAGAGAGGCCCGTTTCAAAAAACACAACACAGCAAAAGAGATACTAGCAAGCTGAATTCAAGAACTTCTTAAGAACATACAAACGACCAAGTTGGTTTTACCCCAGAGAGGCAAGGTTGGTTCACATATCCGAACTGACAAACATAATACAGCACAGAAGAAGCTTTGAGTGTCTCCCTGGGTAGCCCGGGCTATTCTGGAGCTGTCTCTGCTTCCCAGGGCAAGAGCACACATGCATGTGTCAACACACACACATTAAAAATAATGAAATTGTATTTAAAAACTGAGTTGAAAGTAGACTGGTTTTTGGACTGTGAAAGCATTCATCAAGGTGAGATTTTCCACCTGAGTGTGTTAAAATACCTAGAAGCAAGGACACAGTTCTAAAACATTGGGAAGCCATATTATTTGTTCGTGTTTTCTTTTCTTCTTTTGCTTTCTGCCTGAATTTTGAATCAGGGTCCATGTATCCCAGTGTGGCCTTGAATTCAGAATGTAGCTAAGCTGGTCTTGAACTCCTGACCCTCTTGTTTCCATTTACAAGTGCTGAGATGACAGGCGTACCTACCACCAGGGAGAGATCATTTTTATCTTTTAAATAAAACTCAAACAATGACATCAGAGAGAAAGGCAAAGATACAGTGTTTCAGGGTCTAAATGTGCTCTTAGATTCATACTCTCATTATATCTTTGCTTTGTCTTGAGTCAGGATCTCATGCAGCTCAGGCAGGCTCAAATTTGCCACACAGCCAAGGCTAGATCTTGAACCTCTGGAACTTTCCGTCTCCAGCTCCCAAGAGCTAGGATCACGGATGTGGACCACATCCAACTTCATGCTTCCTTAGTGAGAAGTGGTGATGAAATGGTTTTTGCTAGCTCAGTTGTGATGACAGGTTGGCCCCAACAAATAAAAAAATTACAGGCAAGTCCACGTATTAAACATAATTGTGGTGGGGCTACTCAGCATACTTTGTGACTTTGATAAACTTTCTTCCGTGTTCACGATTTCCTCCAGTTTGGCGATAAATATGATACACGCATGTGGAACATCCAGCAGAATCTCCTGATGGGAAAAGGTGCACAGCCTTCTGGAAGCTACTGTGGACATCAGGAAAGGAGTGTGTGGTGTACAAGAGGCCAGAGATTGCACGGGACTGCACACGGAGGGCAGCTTCTGTCCCGTAGAGCGTGGGCAGATGAAAACCAAGAGGGTTCTTCTGAGCCCAGAGGTGGTGGTGCGTGTCTTTAGTGTCAGTGCTCAGAAGGCAGAGGCAGGCGGATCTGTGAGGTCAAGGCTAGCCCGGTCTACAGAGTGAGTTTCGGGACATCTGGAGCTACACAGAGAAACCCTGTCTCAGTGAAGAAAAAAACACAGATTGCAAATAACTTCCTTATGAGGCCGCCCCACCAGACACCAATCCAACTAGCGTACGCGCTACCCTCGTGCTGCTTGTTTGATGTTGGGCTGGATTGTGCGTGAGTGTGCAAAGAAGCAGGGTGTGTGTGTGTGAAGTGAGAGGAGCTGCTCACGAGGAGTGACCACGAGAGCAAAATCTCAGGCTAAATGCCCCCCTCGCTTCTTTGTTCTCTTCTAGACGTTTCAAGTACCATTATGCCATAAAAGCACATAACCTCTTTGCTCATCAATTTTACAACCTTCAAAGACGAGACAGGCAAATGGAAGGTGGAAAGGAAGAAGCGTAAAGGTACCGGCTTTCCTTTATGTGGCACCTCAAATCAGAGTCCCACAGTTAAGGCCATCAAAGACAGACCATTTTACTTGCAGATAGGGCATCTGCTGTCAGCCATTCAGATTGGTCCCCTCTTCATTTATCTTGTTTTAGACAAGGTCTCACTGCATCCCTGGCTGGTCTGGAACTTGCAGTAATCCTCCTGCCTCGGTTTCTTTGACTGTGCTTCCCCCACCCCTTTTTAAAAGCAAATTTTAAATTTTAGTTTATGTGTATGAGTGTTTTGCCTGCATGTGTGTCTGTGCACCAAGTCGGCACTTGAACCAGGAGAGACTGAGGGACTTCCTGGGATCGGAGTTACGGACCGTTGGGAGCTTTCCTGAGGGTCCTGAGGGTAAAATCCAAGACGTCTGGAAGAACAGCAAGCGCTTCAAACAGCCCAATCATCTCTCTGGTCTCCTTGCTCTTACTATCATGATCATCACTTCCCTGAACTAAGACGTGCCTCCTTCTTTGTTTTACAAACGTACGTTGCTGTTCTGTGACTGTACTGGGATCACTGTACTGTTTACCACACACGTCCTGCCCCTCTTTCCCCTTGGCTGTGATCACAAAGATCCACTCGGCCACCCACACCTGCTCCTCCCTGTCCATGTCCCCAGTGATTTCTGGGAAGCCAGAGAAGTCATTTGGCTCAGGGCCAGATTCATTGACATAACATTTTTCCTGATCAAGGATGGTCACGTGCTGCATCTTGCAAAGAGGCCTGCTGAGCTGCCCCATACAGCCTCCTGACTGAGCCCCGGTCTCCTCCTCACATACAGCCTCCCACCTGACACACACACACACACACACACACACACACACACACACACA
This sequence comes from Rhombomys opimus, assembly GCA_010120015.1. Classification (NCBI taxonomy): domain Eukaryota; kingdom Metazoa; phylum Chordata; class Mammalia; order Rodentia; family Muridae; genus Rhombomys; species Rhombomys opimus. The sequence goes on along the minus strand of REGO01000215.1, from coordinate 952,898 downwards.
CACCTCCTTCTCTATGCTTGGATGGAGGAAGCCTGTGTCCTGGGAGTGAGCACCAAGTCAGAGAGCGGAAGAGAGACGGAGGAACTAGGTGGTCAAGACCTCACCAGCCCTGCCCTGGCTCTCTGTTCACAGCGGACTTCTGTTTTGATGGGAATGGGGTTTTCTCTTACTTAAATACACACACACACACACACACACACACACACACACTCACTCAAACTTGCTCTGTAGACAATCACCTCCCGAGGGCTGGGGTCACAGATATGTGCTGCACCTAGCTTCATCTTGCCTTGGTGAAAATTATGAAATGCCGCTTGCTAGGCTTGTTGCCGTGGTGTATGTCAGCTCCAGCGAAGGCAGAACCCAACACCAAATCCGTGTTAAAAAATAACTGTGCTTGGGCTAATCGTCCATCTTTGTGGGCTTGACAGTGTTTCTTCTGTCTTCAGAATTGCCCCCAGTTTGGTGATAAGTGAGATACATGCTTGTGGAATGTGCAACAAACTCTCCTGAATGTGCAACAAACTCTCCTGTGGGAGTCGCTGTGCAGATCAGGAAGAGAACGTGAAGTGTTCAAGAGCCCTGTGACTTAGTGTGTGTGCAAGTGTGTGTGCGTGTGTGTGTGTGTGTGTGTGTGTGTCTGAGTCTCCGTGTGTGTCTATGTGTGTATCTCTGTCTCTGTGTGTGTGTGTTTGTGTGTGTATTTCTGTCTGTGTGTATGTGTCCGTGCATACAGTGTATCGCTGGAAAGTTTGAGCTACACGAAGGTGAACAGATTGTGATGTGACAGTCATTAAAATGGCCCTCACAGCTCCACAGCAGGTCTCATCAGACCATGGGGCAGGGGTGAGGGTGGAGAATACCAGAGGGGGAGGGGGAGCTGTGAGCGCTTACAGGGTGATTTCTCTGGGAAACAGACAGACAGACAGACAGACAGACAAGGCCACATGAACAGTTTAGAATTGGCTGCTGCAGATCATTTCAGCAGGTTCGGGGAACCAAGGACTGTCATTGGTTGTGTATACCTGGACTGGGATAATGTAGGTACATAAAGACTGGCTGGTGTGTGTGTGTGTGTGTGTGTGTGTGTGTGTGTGTGTGTGTGTTTCGGGGTGGAATAAAGGAGGGAGTTGAAATGTCAACCTTAGGTTGTTTCATTTGTCATTGAAAACTTCACTCACTCATGAGTCATTACTTCTAGGAATTGGCTATCCTTGGGACGAGCAGCATGTGGGCAAGATGCGTCTGTGTATCAAAGCATCAGAACAAGTGAAACAAGAGTCATGGTTAATGGATATATTCGCCACAAGTTAGGGACAGCACTCTGAAGCTCCTGACGCCTTAGCATGGCAGAGAGAGTAGAGAACCCAGTAAAGACAGTCCTTCACGATGCCACTACAATTATCTGAGCAAAAGGAGCGAACACAGTCTCTCGGGGTGGAGCATCCTGCATCCCTGGGGAGGAAGTCTTTTTTGCTGGGTTGCTAAGCTGGCAGGATTCACATCCATAACCCTAGCTGCTTGCTATTCTCACCTTGTAAAATGCCTGGTACCCAGGAGAGCAGTGCCAAAGCTACATCCTAACGACACTGCCTCATCTGCTCTCTGGCCAGTTCCCCCTGCCTTTAGCTTCAGCTCTTTTGACCACACAAGCCAACCACCACACCCCTCCCCACTCACTCTCCTCTTTTTCTTCCTTTGTAGAGCAGGAGCAAACTAACTTTATCTTAACCTGCCGCTAAAAGGTGGCAACTTAAATGCCGGCTTGGATTCATTCCTCAAGGCCTTGCTTGTCCATCATGTGCTTTACCCTAGCTTGTCCATCACGTGCCTAACCCTTAATCATTCATTTGAGCACAGACCTTCTGGGCTCCGGGTCCTCAGAGAACTGATTGTCCAGGACACACAGTTTTAGTTGTCCCCACAAAGGCTACACTGTGAGGCCCACAGAAGCTTTGAGTTTATCACTCCCCTGCTTTAGCCTCTCTCCTCCCAGCAATGCTGTGCTGTTTTGGGCCAAGAGTTCCACATGCTTTCTCTAGGCCTCTCATGGGCTTATCGCTCAAGGTTCTATCTGCCTTCCAGTTCTGGAAACAGTAAGTCGCTTATTGAAGGTCACATGGCTGGATGGAGAGGGAAACAGTTTATACAGCTAGGCCTTGGACTGGGAGGGTAGCTCAAAGAGCAATAAGCACCAGCCATGAAAAGCTGACAAGCTGAGTTCAATCCCTGGAACCTCCGTAAAAAGCCAGATGGCTGTCATAGCTGTAATCTCCACATTCCAAGGTAGAGAGGGGAGAGGAACCAGGAGGATGGGCGCTGGTAGCTCCTGGGCTTGGAAGCCCGGAGGATGTGGTGCAATGGCAGAAACCAGAGACTCGACCTCAGCTGGGCTTGTGACACACGCCTTTAATCCCAGCATTCGGGGAGGCAGAGGCAGATCTCTGTCTGCAAATCGAGTCCAGGACAAACAAAACAAAACAAAAAAAGAGAGCTCACTTCAGTAAGGTGGGAGCAAGGATCAGCTCCTCAAGTTGTCCTGAGGTCTTCACAGAAACACAGACAAAGAAGTAAAAAGTGAAAGCGTGAACTCCAGGGGCAGCATCCAACCTACCGCAAAGACACGGCTCCAGGAGCACAGGGCGTCACCCAGGGAAGCTCTACCTTCTCTTTCACCCAGAAGAGAAGGTGGCCATCCAGGCGGGGAAGGTGGTGCCTGGAGATGTGGCATCAGGCACAGGGCTTCTTCCTTCTTGGAATGCCACACAGGGGAGTGACTCATCTCCAAATGTCCCTCATACAGAGCTCCAGCAGGCAGGAGCAAGGGAAGGGAAAGGCTGTTCTTTTCCCATTGGAGTCTGGTCAGGGGTTTGAATTCTTCAGACCTGCCTGCTGACTTCATTTGTTGTTTCCCCCTGTTCTTCCTTTCCCAGGGTTAAGTGAGGTCACAGGAAGAGGACTCTGGTGATGGTATTAGTGGCTTTATAAGAAAAGAATCCAGCCAGCCTGCTTGCTCAGTCTCAGCCTCTGCTACCTTCTGCCACACAAGTTATTTATTATTTTATTTTAAAGGTTTACTTTATTTTTAATTATGTGTCTGTGCATTCTTGTGTGTGTGTGTGTGTGTGTGTGTGTGTGTGTGTGTGTGTGTGTGTTGGTGCTCTCAGATGTCAGGGGTGTTGGATCCCCTAAATCTAGAGTTACAGAGAGTGGTGAGCTACCTGACATGGGAGCAGGGGACCAAACCTGGGCCTCTTGTAAGAGCAGTAAATGCTCTTAACCCCTGAGCTGTTTTTCTAGTTCCCTACTTTATTTGACTTTATATTTTTGGTGTCGGGGGATCAAATCTAAGGCCTTGTACACGGTAAGACTCGGTCTGCCCCTGAGACAGACTCCCAGCCGCTCGGCTATGCTATGGGCACTAGAAGGCACATATCAGGTGCTAGTGCGATGTCCGCACCCTGACTATTGCTCCATGCGGGCTTGGAAGTCAGTTCAGGTCTAGAGTTCTGAATTCACCTTTCAGGAGTCGATGAGCATGGAAAACTGATTTTATTTTTTTTAATAGAACCCCCCAAACCAAAACCCACGTAATTTATTTTTTGTATGAATGTTTTGTCTTCCTTTATGTGTATGTACTACGTGTGTGCAGTACTCCCAGAGGCCAGAAGGGGGCAGCAGCTCCTCTGGAACTGGAGTTAACAGATATTGTGAGCTGCCACACAAATGCTGAGACTTGAACCCAGGTCCTTTGGAGGAGTAGCCAGTACCCTTAAGTGCTGAGCCATCTCTCACATCCTGCAGTGTGTATATTTTGCCAATATGTGTGTGTATAGCACACACACCTCTGGTGCTTGCAGAGGCCAGAAGAGGATGTCAGGTTCCCTAGAACTGTAATTTCAGATGGGTGTGAGCTCTGGGACACCATGAGCTCATGAGGGTTCTGGGACTTGAACCTGGGTCCTCTGCAAGAGTTATTAGTGCTTTTGACTCCTGAGCCATCTGTTCACCCCTCAACCCCCAGCCCTAAGTCCTTTGCATGTGATGATGGATGGGAGCAGGGGCAGAGGAGGAGCTTGGTCGCCTTGTGTGTGTGTCTGTCGGTGTGCGTGCGTGCGTGCGTGCGTGCGTGTGTGTGTGTGTGTGTGTGTGTGCGCTTGCAAGCCAGCAACGGAGGTTACTCCAGGGCATGAGAACTGTGTCTTTCTTGCCATGACTTTGGCCGTTAAGACTCAGCCTTTGTCCTTCAAGAGGAAAACAAAGGGTGATTCCAGATAGGATCACAATGTTAAGCAAAAAACAGCTTGCTTCACTCAGGGGATTGGGAAGCTGCATCTATTGGAAACTTTCCTTCCACAGTGACTTGCAAACAGCAGCTGTAGCTTAATTATTCAGGAACATTCCAGGAACTGCCTCTGTGCCTTTGCATCTCCCTCTTCTGAAACACTGAAGTTCTTTTCCTAGGAGACTTTCAGGAAGTTATTTAGGGCGTTTTTATAGTGGGAGTATGGGGAGCTGTAACTCCAAGACATCACAGCTGTACTGGGAGAAATTCGGAATCTTGCCTGTCTCTTTTCCTGTTTCGCTGAGATACTAGGCTGCTGTTATCTTTTAAGATTTATTATATTCCGTGTATGAGTGTTTTGCCTGCATGTATGTCTGTGTACTGTGTGTATGCGTGGTGCCCTGAAGTCAGAAGACGGCCTCAGGTCTCCTGACACTGAAGACGGTTGTGAGCCACCACATGGCTTCCAGGAACCAAACCTGGTCTTCTGCAAAGCGACAAGTGCTCTTAACCCTAAGCCATGCCTCCATTCCTGTTATTAGTATTTTGAGCCAAGGCTCCGGTTTCTTAGGCCGGCCTCAGATTCACTGTGTGGCTCAAGATGCCCTTAAATTCTGAAACTTTTGTCCTCTGCGTCTCAAGTGCCGGGAGCACAGGCCTGCACCACAAAACCTGACGACAATGCATGATTTTTCTTCTTAGATAGTATTGCCAGGTTGAGGCAGCCAAGAGAGTGTAACATGTGTGGAGTATAAACTGTGTTTTTTCCTTGCCAAAGAGTTCTTTCT
>REGO01000215.1:904819-939620 GCA_010120015.1 Rhombomys opimus | reverse complement strand
TCAGTGAGTTCAAAATATCCCAGGCTCATGCCATTCGCACAGCTGCCTGGCAGCATCAGACGTTAGCTCTCTCCTGCAGGAGCACGACTTTGGGAGACAAATCTTTGCCAGATATAAATTACTAATGGGGCGATTGTCTACTCACATTAACGAGTAGGTAAAATATGGTGTAACATTTCTCAGCCATGATCAGGAGAAATAAAGTTCTGCTACAAACTACGTGGTGAACCTTAAAAGCACTGTGCTAAGTGAAGCAAGCCAGCAGCAGAAGCTGGCTAGGAAAAGCACATGAGTGGGTAGCAAACCAAGTGGAAGTGACCGTGGCCAGGAAGTGGGAGTGGAATGAAGATTGGGATTTCTGATAAAAAAGATGGAGACGTTCTGGCGGCAGAAGGCAGTGATGCAAGTACGCCGTAAGCAAGCCGCCATGCTTCACTCTGTTCTAAACATTTCTAAAAAGCTGTTAGTAAGCTTATGCCACACGTGTGCAGATGCACTTAGAGGCGGGAAGACGGTGCTAGATCCCTTGAAGCTGGATTACAGGCAGCTGTGTGCTATGCTGGTGCTGGGAAGTAAACATGGGTGCCTGGAGGAGCAGCCAGGACTTTTCAGTGCCTAGCCATCTTCCCACCTGGCTCAGCTTTCTCCATCCTAATGCGATCGCCCCTGATACCCTGCAGAGTCTTCAGCCCAGGACCAAATGCTAAAATCTGCAGATGCTCAAGTCTTACACGGGGCAGGGAGCTGACTACAAGCATCTAACATACATACATTCTTTTCTGTACTTTCGATCATTTACTTTGTTGTTGTTGCTGTTATTGGTGTTTTCAATTTATTTTATGTGTATGGGTCTTTTTGCCTGTCTATGTGTCTATGCACGATGTATGTACAGTGCCCAAAGAGGCCAGAAGAGGGGGTCAGAGCGCCTTGAAGTCGAGTTACATACTGCTGTGAACCACCATATACAGGCTGGGAATCAAACCCAAGTTCTCTGGATGAGCGGACAGTGCTCTTAAATGCTGAGCCATCTCTCCAGCCCCTGTTGTTGATTTGTTGTTGTTGCTATTGTAGTTACATTGTGTGTGTGTGTGTGTGCGTGCGTGTGTGTTTGTGGGGGGGTGTCTCATGTACTTCACTGCTTGCCTTTAACGCCAAGACTGGCCTTGAACTCCTCATCTTCCTGCCTCCTCCTCCTGAGTGTTGGAATTGCAGGCATGTGCACTCTGCTTGGCTTCCTCTGTGTACTCCAAGTTATCTTTGGCACTAGCAGAAGGGGAGTTCTGTGGTTCGAATATTTGTCTATATAAGCGATTGTTGACACCTTAATCCTCTGGATTATTTTTCATTCCAGTTTTGGAGCTGGAGCTCAAATCCTTTCACACACAAGCCTTTTGCCACTGAGTTCCATCCCTATCTCTTGTGTTTTTGAAACTCAAATTTCCAGTAGCACAGGCCAGCCTTGAACTTGCCACTCTACAGGCTTCCCCTCCTGAGCCCTGATATTACAGGATTACACCATCACACCTGGCTTTGGAGACACACATTAATGGCAACTGGAGATGAAGCAAGAGAAAAAGACGGGGAAAATTATGATGCCGTGGGAAGGAGAGCATAGGAAAGAAATCCTTATCCCAGGATCTGATCTGCTTTTCCTGTTGTTCGAGGCAGAAACTTTAGACATTACTGATAAAGCCAAAATTGCCTCGTTGAGACAACGCATGGTTTTCTAAAACGCCTCAAACAAAGATGCCAGTGATAATAAGTCAGCTGTGCTCGCATTGGGCTCAAAATTAGACCTATAGCCTCGAGTTCTAACCCCCCCCCCCAATCTGGGACAAGAGCCCTCATAAATCCATCTTGCAACCTTGCTTACAAAAGAACATTCTTTAACCTTTAAACCTTGTAAATTATACTCTCTGAATGGAAAAACAAAAACAACAACAAAAAAACTTAGGAAGCACAAGATCATAGATTGAGCCATTGTGCAGACAGTTCGCTGTGACCCCCCATACCCGCAGAAAGTCTTACTGCTCCCATGAGTGTCTTTTTACAATCACCTCTGTACTGGGCTGTTAAGGCTGGGCATGGTGACACACAGCCCAGCACTTGAGAGGCAGAGGCAGGGGGTCTCTGAGAGCTGGAGTCCAGCCTGGCCTACACAGTGAGGTCCAGCTTCGGCTAAAGTAGAAGGCCTATGGCATGATTATGTTGGTCGTATTTGAGAAAGAGCAAATTGGGACCACACCATGCTACATTTCTCTCCTGGACGAGGAGCTGTGATAGTTAATGTCCTCTTGGTCAAGTCCCTTGCTGTCAGATTGCAGGAGGTCAAGACGGGATCTCTGAGGGAGAAAAAAAAAGATTAAGGTTGAAGGACAGCTATCCTTACTGACAGAGAAAGGCTCCTGAGGACCTGAACGGAATCCCCAGAACTCCCACAGTGGGAGGAAAATACGCTTCATCCTTTGATCACCACAGGTGTTTAAACACACACGCGCTCTCTCTCTCTCTACACACACACACACACACACACAGACACACACACGCCTGCATTCACACATGCATGCACACACATGCACAAAATAACTAACAGTGTAATGATGTAACTTTTAAAAGTGAGGAAGGAACTGTCACAGCCAAAGGACACCTTGGCTGCCGTTCCTCAGGTGCAGCCCACTTTGGGTTTGTTGTTGTTTGTTTAGGTTTTGGTTTTTGAACTAGGACCTCTCACTAGAAATTCTCCAAATAGCTTACACGTGTTCTGGGGGTTACAAACCAAACCTGTGCCTCTACAGCCGGCTTCTTCCTTACGTCTGGGAATGGAACCCAGTCCTCCTGCTCGCAAAGCAGGCAAGCAGTTTGCCAGCCTCGGCCTGCAACTGCTGCATGTTAAAAGTGCTGTAAGAGAGGCTGGAGAGAGGGCTCAGTGGTTAGGAGCACTGCTCTTCCAGAGGACCCCTGTTCAATTCCCAGCACCCATGCGGCAGACCAGAACTGTCTGGTCTGAAGCTCAAATTCCAGTGAATATGACTCCTTCACACACACAAACACACATGCCAGACACCAAAATATACATAAAAATAAATAAGTTTTTAAAAAAGACAGAAAAAAAAAAAGTACTCTAAGGGTACACCAAAGAAAACACGCAGACCTTAAAAGTCTTAACAGTGATGGCTTAGGGAGTCACAGAAACCAACCGAAAACAGTTTATCTTAGAGGAACTCTGATGTGGCCTGTGATTTAGATAATCTCAGAGGATGGCTCCCAGGATTTTAAGCATAACAATGGCATCGTGATTGTGGAAGAAATGCCTGCGGTTTTGGAGAAACATCCTGGAGTATGAAGAGATAAAGTTACATGTGTGAGAAATTAGCTGTAGAAAAAGAGGAAAATTGAGAGAGATGAAGACCCGGTGGTTGCTGACCAGGTGGGGGTGGGGTCTGTGCCACCTGTGATCCTCAGGTGGGTCAGAGCCTGGCAGCGGCTTCTGTGCTGCAGTGTGTGTGGCGGGCGTGGGTGGGCTGCTCCCCTGGCCTGCCCCAGCCAGGGTGGCCTCTGATCTGGGCTCCGGAGTCGGGCGAGGGAGCTGACCCGTGGAAGACCCCGTCCTCTTTTTGGCTCAATGGCTGGGAAGCCCTGAGGCTGCCCGCTTGGCAGCGCACCCTACTCTCTCGTCCAGGAGGACAGACGTGGGAAGAAGAGAAGTTCCTTCCTTCTCGTATGTGTCTGTGAGTCTTCAGCTCCGAGCTACCCTCCAGAAGGGTGTGAGAAGCAGTGGTTTATGGGGGACTGTTCGCTGTTTGTTTTCCCCGAGATCAAAACTCTCGTCTCCCTCCGTTAACATAAGCCATCAAGGGTTGGTCTGTATTTAATTTTCCCTGGGTGGTCCCGGGATGACATCTTGCCCTTTTGTCTGACGGTAGGAACTTGGGAACCCTATCCTTCGCTCGTCTACTTAGAACCGGCCCACCTCCTGCTGCTGGCCTGGTAGTGTTGGGTGGATTCTGTTTTGAAAATGCTTCTAAAGTTACAAGGAACAAGGGCTCCTTACATGTGAGTGCTCAGGGCAGAAGCCCTGTGTCCCGGCCATGCCCTAGCAGACTGGTCCTGCCAGCAGGAAGGAGCTGTAGAGATTTCCCTGCCCTCATAGCTTTCTCTTCTTTCTCAGTCTTTGTCAGTCTTTGGGGTTTTGAGATGGGGGCGGGGGCCCTCACTGTGTAGCCCAGGCTGGCTGGGAATTCCTGACAATCACTTAGTGGCAGCTTTCCTAGTGCTGGGATAACAGGTTTGAGGCACGCTGCCCAGCAGTGTTCCCTGTACCTTATTTTGCTGCTTTTGTGATAGGGTCTTAGAGCGCCCACCTGTCTGAGCCTCCCAAGGGTTTATAGGAGTGTGCCGCTATGCCTGGCTCCTTTCCAAGTTTCACATTTTTAATTATTTGTATTTTATTATTCATTTTCTTTTATTCTGAGACAGAGCTGCTCTGTGTGTAACAGCTCTGGCTGTCTTGGAACTTGCTCTGTTGACCTCGCCTGGAACTCACACAAACCCACCTGCCTCTGCTTCCAAGTCCTGGGATTAAAGGCCTACGCCACTACTGCCCAGCCTCGAAATACATTGTTGATGCTGTCCTTGAGCTCCTGATTCTCCTGTCTCTTCTGGCCAAATGCTGGGGTCTCGTGGTTGCACCACCATGTCCTGCACCTTACAAGATTTATTATTATTTTCAGATGCGGTACGGTGGATTGAACCTAGGACCTCAAGCATGATGAGCAAATGCTGTACCACTAAGATATACTCCCAGACCCTCCCTGCCCAAACTGCACAAAGCCCCTTGGGCTATGAAGTCGGAGATTCCACCGTGGAGAAGCAGGTAGGCCTCCAACGGCTGACTTGTGTATGCTTCTCACTGAACTGTCCCGTTTGGCCAGTGGAGATGACCGGTGTCAAGGTGAAAAGCACTTCTGTAGGCTGGCCTTTTAGGGGAGGGTCCATCTGTCTGTCTTCAGTGGGAGTGGAAGGCCTTCCCCAGGCCTCTCCTGTACCAGCCTCCCGAAGGAGCCCTTGCCAGAGAACTGCGCCACAGAAATGCGATGGGGGCCCAGCACGTGACCATTCACAATCCACCAGCATGGCTGGAGTGCTGAGGAGCCCAGGAAGCGTCCTCAGGCCCGCGTGGCACCCTGGACACACACCCTGAAGGGCACAGAGAGATGCGCTTCGAGTGCTGGGACCAGAGCGTCATTTGAAACCTCACACCATTGCCCCTTTCCTGGAGTCCGAAGTCTTCGTACTGACCCAACTAACAGGTCGGATCCAACTCGCGGCTTCAGCAGCCGTCTGTACAGCGAGTATGTCACGGCATCTTGGCTTGATTACTCCTGTGACTTCATGGAATCTATTTTTAGTATACACACTAAAGTGAATAAAAGCTGTATGATTCATGTTACCTGAGAGCAAGAAAAGAATGAGGAAATTAAGTTGCCCCCGGGCACCCACACCCCTCGAAGCCTCAGAGCCGGTGGTTAGAGCATCCGGAATCCAGAAGCCCGAAGCACACCTCAGGGCCTGCTAGTGAGCATGCGTATCCCCACCCCACCCCCTGCAGGTCCGCAATCCCCTCCTAAATGGTTCTCTCTCACTGCTTTTGAATCTGTTCACGTCAAACCGCCCCGGTGCTTGAGGCGAAATTGTTTATTTCTCGTGTCGAGGTAGGTAATTATACATCTAAGAGGCTGGGCTGTGGCTCACCTGTGGCAGACATCTGTCCGTCACGCCCGAGCTGCCCCGGAGATAAGCCCCGAGATAAACGCAGTTGAGCCATGACCGTGGCGGGAAAGCAGACTTGAGAAGCTGCGTGGAATCCACGTTGGTTTTCAGGTGAGGCAGAATGTGTGCTTCTCTCCAGCAATCGTAGGAGGGAGGGCAGTCCCTGCTTTCCTTGGCATCCTCCCCATCCCCAACAAAGTCTTCACGGTCGGTGGGGGTCCTTATCTAGATGAAAACGTGCCAGCAGGATTGACGGATAGGTAAGTCAGAAGAGAACAGAGATCAGGACATAGTTACCTCTAGAGATTGTTTCAAAATCTGCTTTCCAAGCTGTCAGGTCTATACACATAGACACGCATAAATAAAAATGCTAAAAAGCAAACTACAATGACAGTCATAGGAAAGGGTATATGGTATGATTACAGTGCACATAAAATGATGTATAAATGTGTAATTGCATTTGTGTCCTACACAAAATGGAAATGACAGAGTTCTATGGTAGTGGGATTTGAGGTTATGCCTTTTGGTTTTGTTTGTTTTGATTTTTCGAGACAGGGTTTCCCCGTGTAGCCTTGGTTTCTCGGGACTCACTTTGTAGACAAGGCTGGCCATGAACCCACAGAGACCCGCCTGCCTCTGCCTCCCCCAGCACTGGGATTACAGGGGGCACCACCATCCCAGGCTTCTTTTTATGCCTTTTCTATGTAGGAAACCAAACCAAACCAAACAAAACCCAATATATTTCAGAATGAAAAAAAAAAAAAAAAAAGCCACATATTTGCAGCTAAGTGTTCCCCAAGGAAAGCAGTCTGTTAAAAAGTAAAAAGCATTAATTATAAGGCTATCAAATCTGATAGTGAGTAGGGCTTCTAGATTTAGAAAATAAAAATAGAAGATACTCGGTTAAATATAAAGCTTGAACAACAGTGTCAGTATGTCTCCATGAAATATCTAGGACTTGGCGCCTACGTTTTTTTCAAGGATAAGAACTAAGTGTAACAGTAAGTATAATTTCTAATCAACAATATTTGCACATACATTCATATCACACCACATACATGTTCACTTTTTTTCAGTCCTGAGGCTGGAACCCAAGCCTTGTACCTAACAGGCAAGAGTCCAACACGGGCTACGTCCCCAGACACTCCCCACCCCAACTCCCAACCAGGGTTTCTTTGTGTAGCCTTGGCTATCCTGGAGCTAGCTCTGTAGACCAGGCTGGCCTGGAACTCACAGAGATCCACCTGACTCCGCCTCCTGAGAGCTAGGATTAAAAGCCTCTACCACCCAGCCCTTTCTTTTTTTAATTAATCTATTCACTTTACATCTTAACTGTAACCCCTCCCTCCTCTCTTCCTAGCTCCACCCACCCTCCCTGTTTCTGCTATCCCTCCTCTTCTACATCTCAGAAAAGGGGAGCCTTCCCTACCAACCCACCCCAGCATATCAAGTCATAGCCTCATCCTCGGTGGCCTGGCAAGGTAGCCCTGCCAGGGGGAAGTGATGGAAAAGCATGCAACAGAGTCCTTGTCAGAGACAGTCCCTGCTCCACTTTCTAGGGCAACCACTGAAAGACAAAGCTGCACATTGGGACACTCAGTTCCCCAGGCTGTTCTAGAATGCCTTCTGCAGCCCGGGCGGTCCTTGGATTTGTGATCCTCCTATTTTAGCTGAGTAGTGAGATTGAATGCCTGCATCCTTAGGTCCAATTGACTTATGCATGTTTTCATTCTTTTGTCTCTGTGTAGCTTTGCTTCAGATGGTGAAATGCTGTGCTGTGTGCATACCTCTTCCTGCAGAACATTCATGGAGCAAGTATTCCAAACATGTCAGGGATAATGCTCTGGTTTTGAGTTTTTCTTTTGATTTTATTTTTCTACAGGTGGAATCCAGGCCCTCAACATGCTAGTTAAGTGCTCAGTAATTAGAGCACACCCCCAGCCTGGGGAATTATCTGACTCAACCTCAGCTCAATATAAAATGACTTTACAGCTGCATGTGGTGGTGCCCGCCTATAATCCCAGCACTCAGGAAGGCAGAGACAGGCGGATCTCTTTGAGTTCAAGGCCAGCCTGGCCTACAAAGCAAATCCAGGACAGCCAGGCTATGCAGTGAAACTGTGTCAAGAGAAACCAAACAAATAAATAAAATTACATAGTTTTGTATAAAAAATTAAATGAGCTAGAGAGATGGCTCAGGGAAGAGTACCTGCTGCTCTTTGGAGGAATCAGGTTTGCTCCCCAGCACCCACATGGAGACTCACAGCTACCTGTAATAACAGCTCCAATGGTTCTGAAACCCTCTTCTGGCCTCTAAGGATACCAGCCATGCACAGGCAGGCAAAACACTCATCCACATAAACAGGACTTATTTGAAGACCTGGGAGTAGGTGCAAGATCTGCCATTGAGTTGACATTTTTCATTTTATTTGACTGATCTTTCTTTGGGGAATTATTTTGTTTATCCATTTACATTTTAGTTTTCTTGTTAAATTTTATACTGCATTAAAGGCCTTAGTAAATCATGGTTTTTATTTTTAGAATAGATACCTAGCAATATTATTTTAGTTTTGGGCTAGTTGGAATTCTGTGAGAATGTTTTGAGAAGGTAACTGACTGGAACAACAAAGAGTGTTTATGCCTGTAATTCTTTTTCGAGACAGGGTTTCTCTGTGTAGCCTTGGCTGTCCCAAAGTGTTGAGATCAAAAGCCTGTGCCACCACCATGTGGCATTATGTCTGTAATTCTTTGCCTGCTTTTGTTTAGTCATCTTCCATGGATGTGTTCACTAAGTTTATTTGCTAGATTACCTATGTATTTTCAGAGGATGGTCTTGCAATTATTCTAATCTTCATAAAGAACTTAACTTTAATTGACGTCAGAACTTCAAAGTTACCCTCAGCTACACAGTATGCTTGAGTCAAGCCTGGGCTACATGAGATTTGTTCTCAGATAATAAAAACAGGGGATTTGGGAGAGATGGCTCAGCAGTTAAGAGCACTTGCTGTTCTTCCAAAGGACCTGAGTTCAAATCCCAGCACCTACATAAAAGTCGAGCATGGCTGTGGGTATGTGTAACCCCAGGGCTGGGAATGGGAAAGCAAGTGGGAAAGATCTCGCTGATTGGCTCGCCATCACAAGTGAGCCTCTAGTTCAGTGAAAGGTTCTGTCTCAAAATACACAGAAGACTGCAAATGTCCTCCTGTGGCCTCCGCACAGGCACACTCGGATGAACCCACCCACACACCTGCACACACACCACACCACACCACAAACATGCCCAAAACCAAACAAAAACTTGAAAAGTGAGATCAGCTTTGGGTCAGATTGCTCTTAGATTGTTTTTATGTTTTTATTTTATTTTTGGCTCTCAGTTATATTTTTGTTTTTTACCTAGAGCAAATTGACATCATAGCTATTAAAATCTCTTCAGCTGTTTCTTGGTGTGAAACATCATTTTTCTATCCAAATGTTTACTACGTATTCGATTCTATTTTATTCTTTGTTATATTTAAAAATAGAGATCATCTGGGATTTATTGACATGCATAAGATAAGATTTATTTCTCTAGATGACTTGTTTGCTGTTTTTAAAGAACATTCTGTTTTTCTTTCTTTCCCTTTGATTTTTATGATGACATTTTATCTTACATTTAATTTTTTCTATGTTTATCACTAGACTTAGGTTCTTTTGATCTGTCTATCACCCTGCTGTACATTATAGAATCTAACAGTGTGGTAATAAAAAGTGTTAGAGCATTATAGATTATGTGTGATGTAAAATTTTTATAGCTTTATAACATTTTGAACGTTATAGTTATTTCCTTAATTCCCTAATTCTAGAGTCTTTCTTCATGTGTGTGTGACTCATGTAGCCTTGGTTGGCCCGGAATTCCCTATGGAGTTCAGGCCTAAACTCATAGAGGTCTGCCTGTCCCTGCCTCCTGAGTGCTGAGATTAAAGCTTCAAGTCATCCCGCCTGGTTGGCTTTCTGTCTGTCTGTCTCTCTTTTTTTGAGATGAGAGTTCAGGCAGCCCAGGCTGGTCGTGAACGCTCTAGAAAACTGAGGATGAGGTGAACTTCAGCTCCTCCTCTTCATCTCCGGGCTGGGCTTGCAGTGGGCATCAACGTGCCCAGTTGATGCAGTGCTGAGGTTCAGACCGAAGGCTTCATGTGTGATGTCAGGCAAGCATTGTACCAACTGAGCTGCCCCCACAGCCACGGCTCTTCGCTTTCTACATAATTCCTTTGGGGCCTCATGAAATCAAGCAAAGCCTATCAATTAATTGGTTCAACATGGGCAGTTCTCCACACGGTTTCTCCAGTCAGTCAATTCTCTTATTAGAACAAAATTAGGCTCAGCACCTGGGAGGCAGAGAATATCTGTGAGTTCTGAGACCAGCCTAGTCTACAAAGCAAGTTCTAGGACAGAAAGCTAGGGATGTTACACAGAGAAACTTTGTCTCAAAAAACCAACCAACCAAATGAACAACAACCACAAAAACCAAACAAAAACAAAAAACTTGAAAAAAAAAATCTTTCTTCTGTATTTGACATTTGTGCTATGAAGCCTATACCTGAAACCTTTCAGAACCCTGAGGTTTGAAGTAGGATTTCCTTGGTCCTTGTCCTCCTCCGTGTTTTATCCGTGGGTGCTCCATGGATACATTCATGTAGTCCCAGTATCCATGTTACAAGCCCGGCTCCCCACAAACACTCAGAGCTGCAGCTCAGAGTGTCCCGATGCTCTTTTCTAGCCTCTGGGTGTGCACAGGCGTGTGTATCATACACACAAATAAAGACACCTTTTTAAAAGAAGAAATTTCCTTCAAAGTAAACTAAGACAAGATTGAGCTGGTGAGATGACTTAGTGGGAAATGCGATAAGGAGAGAGAGGACAAAACAACAAAACCGAAACAAAATCAGAAACAAATGCAAATGTTGAAAATGAGCACCCATGAATAAAATTAAAAACACAGTGGAGAGTAACAGCAACAGGCTGGAGGACAAGGGCCAAGGAAATCCTACTGTCAAACCTCAGCAAAAACAAACCTTTCAAGCAATAAGTGGGCAAACGAGTTGAACAGACAAGTTACTGATGTCCAGTAAGAGAATGTTCGACATCCTCAGCTATCAGGAAAGGCCCATGAAGATGGCTGTAGGATCCCCATTCATCAGAGTCAGAACGGCAGTAACCAGGACAGCTAATGAAACACTCGCCAGCGTAAGGAGAAAGGAGCACTCCTAGACCCTTTCGGTGGGAGTGCAAACCGGTGCAGCCATTAGGGAAGCGTGGAGAGGCCTCAGCAAGTTAAAATACGATCTACCATTGAGCCAACTGTGCCACGCCCACATCCCACACCACATGACCCTTGCTGCCCTCTTCCCAGGGCTCATGGTGTAGAAGCAGCCTAGACCTCATTAGCCAGTGAACAGATAATGAAAATGTGATGTCGTCATGTACATGATGGAGATTTATCTAGCCCCGGGGATGAACAAAATTATGTCATTTGAGGAAAATGGATGTAACTGGTGAAATAAGCCAGGAGTCAGATGTCACATGTGTTCTCTCGTATTCACTCTGGACTGAACTACAGTGAATGCACACAGAGGTAGCATGAAGGGAGTCCTGGGGAAAAAAAGAAACTGTCCAGGGGGAAGCTGCTTTAGGCAGAGGCAAATAAGAGCAAGGTAGAATTATATATATATTTATTTTAAATATATCTGTTTAGGGAGAAGCAAATAAGATCAAAGTAGAACTAGATGTGTGTGTCTGTAGATGAAATCATTATTTTGTATTCTTACTAAAAATACAACTATATAAAAAAGATAAAGCTTTCAATACCTGCATCACGCCCCCCCCCCTTCTTTGGTGTTTTTGACACAGGGTTTCTCTGTGTAGCCTCAGGTGTCTTGGACTCGATTTCTAGACCAGGCTGCTCTGGGACTCACAGAGATCCACCTGCCTCTGCCTCCCCGAGTGCTGGGATTAGAGATGTGTTACACCATGCCCCCCCCGCCCCAAAGCTCTTGTATTTCCAACAAGCTTATTCTTGACCAGTTCAGACAGCATCCGACCCATTGAAAATCACATTATCTTTTGCAAGTATATATAGTTAGCTCCCTGTGTTACAGTGAATGAAAAAGTGGAAGTTTTTAAAGAGTGAGCCAAGGATGGATAACCCCTTCACACACACACATGCTCCCCTTCTGTCTGTGCAAAGGTGTGATCCTTCTCCTGTGATCATTCTCCAGTCGCCGAGCACTGGAGAAGGAAGGCGAGAGAAGCTGCCCTCTTCAACAGGCAGCAGCTGTGGCCTTGTTTTTGCTGCCGCCCCCTCCATGGGGCTTTTCCGTGGTTGAGATAACACAGCACAAGCCAAGAGGGATTTGTGTTTTGGATAAGAAGAGGCATTCTGGATGCATGTTTTGGGAAAAGAAGGCGTTTTCCATCTCTGCACTTTGGCAAAAAAAATCTTCACTAGTGAGAGCAAGCCACATGGGGTTGGGCTGGGGTCACAGCGATCCTCCTTTAAACATCCCCCCAGCTCTTCTCTCTCTAGTGTATGAAGACTGTGCTCTTCCTTCCTTCCTTCCTTCCTTCCTTCCTTCCTTCCTTCCTTCCTTCCTTCCTTCCTTTCTTCTTTCCTTCCCTCCTTTCCCTCCTTTCCCTCCCTTCCCTCCCTTTCCTCCCTTTCCTTCCTTTCATTTTTTAAGACAAGGTTTCTCTGTGTAGCCTTGGCTGTCCTGGAGTTGCTTTGTAGGCCAGGCTGGCCTTGAACTCACAGAGACTCACCTGCTTCTGCCATCTGAGTTGCTGGGATTACAGGAGTGCGCCATGGCCCGCCCCCAGCATGCACTGCACCTTTTGAGGGTCTGCTTTGTGTTATAATTGTTTGATATCTAGGGGATATCTAGGAGGTGTTGATTCCGAAGTATGAGTTACTTTGCGTGTACCCAGTCCCATGGAAATGGTGTGGTTTTTAGGGGTGACTGGTGTTTCCTGTTTACCCTACGTCATCTCTAAATTACTAACAACACAACACAATATAAATGGCTGCAGTGGTCTGAGTAGGAATGGACCCCATAGATTCAAGTGTGTGACTGCTGTCCTGTGGGAGTGGCGCTGTTGGAGGTGTGGTCTTGTTGGAGGAAGTGTGTCACTGTGGGGGTGGGCTTTGAGGTTTTATAAGCTCAGGTCTGCCCAGTCTGGCTCACAGTCTCCTGCTGCCTTCGGATCAAGATGTGGGACTCTGAGCTCCTTCTCCGGCAGCCTGTGCGCCTGCAGGCTGACATGCTTCCCACCGTGACGATAATGGACTAAACGTCTGAAATTGTAAGCCAGCCCCAGTTAAATGTTTGCCTTTATCAGTGTCATGGAAGCTCTTTACAGAGATAGAAACCCCAACTAAGACAATGACAAACAGTTGTTGGGTTTATTGTTTAGAAAACAATGGTTTAAAAAAACCCTGTTTCGTACAGACTAACTCCCCTCCCCAGGTGTTTTTCTACTTGTGTTCGCTAGGATTCACAATTTCAGGTGGAGCTAACTCTGCTGCTTGACGAACTCCCATAGCTGAGCGATAGCCACTGGCTCTCAAGTCCTGCACAGAAAGCCTTGCTGCTCCTGGCTCTGCCTTCCCGTCCTGATTCTTCTAGTCCCCGTCTTTAAACATCCATTTCCCAAACAAAGCAAGGGAAAGACCTTTGAATTTGTTGCCCCTTTGCGGCCTTCTAAGAGCAGCAAGCAAAGCTACAGAGCATAAACGGGCAGTATCAGGGACTAACGGATGTTGATTGTCTAACGTGGGGAGAGGGAGCCCTGTGTGCCTGAGGAAGGAGTGGATGAAGTCCTGAGTGAGTATCACTGCTGTGGACACACTCAGCCGTGTTAAGAACCCCAGGGGCTCAGACCTGTGGAGTAGCACAGCCTTCCCCAGGTGAGGCGCAAAGGGGTGGTAAAGCTTCCTCAGGTCCGAAAATGAATGTTGATATGTGCACAGAGACCGTTAACCATAGCATCTTCCTCCCGAGTGCCTGCCGCCAGAGACTGCTCCCCTACAGAGACCTGCCAAGATTGGCTAACCCTGCCTTCTTGTTCAGCTCTGTGCCATGCTGGTGCTCCCTCCGGTCAGGTGCAGAAGAGAAACCAATCACGGTTTCAGGTTGGAGTTGGTGCCCTCTGTCAGAATGAGCATGGCCCACTCAATCCCAGGCTTCTGTACATACGTCTGTCCCTTCTTAACTCTCCCGTGACCCCAGTTTCACCAACCTCCGAAGCTGCGCAGATCCCAGCAGTCTGACTGCCCCTGAGTCTGGAATCTACTGTGCCCTTTATCAGCTGTGTCCCAGGAAACCTGGGGACGAGGAGTGTGTGTGGCGGGGAGGGAATGAGAGGATGGGGGTTGGGGAACGGTTGGGGTTGATCCCTCCCCACACCCTCTGCCTCATTATGCCCCCACCTTCTCCCTTTGTTTCCCTGTCTCCTCCTCTCAGATGGCATTAAGTGTCCTTTCTACGCCAATGTGAGCTCAGCCAGTCCCATTGTAACCTTTGATTTTAAGTATGGCGCATTCTGAACTACTCAAAATATAAGCATTCATATGACAAGACAGAAATGGACTGCAGTCTATGCCAGCTCCTAAGGGCGGTTGCCGTAGGTGGCAGGGAGCTCCCAGCATCGAGCACAGGGCGCCCGAACACTGAGAAGTAAGGCAGCACCCACAGTATACTGCCTCGAGCGTGAAGAGAAGCAGGAGGGTTGAGGAGAAGGGAATCTTCACGTAAACTGTACCGGTGGGTCCATGCTTGTCCATGTCCACCAGAGAAATCCCTCCATTCTCGATTTTGTGCCACTGGTCAGGTCAGTCACATGCCCGTGTTTCAGAGTCATGGCTCCTGACAGTTACTCCATTTGAACTTAAATAGCAATTTCAGGTTAATTTGAAAATTGATTAGGTCAGGCCTTTTCACAGACATGATTTTGCCTTTTGGGATGTGGGGGGTAGAGTTGGGGTCAAAGATCCTTTCATGGATCCAGGATGTATTTGTGAAAATGGGCTTTCCAGTCAGATGCAGTCAACAGCCTAACCTCGACTGTTGGCAGAGGGCAGGGTTTATAGCAGGCTCCATTTTGACATTCCTTTCAGGTTGTTTTTTTTTCCTTCGAGGCCTATGCTGTTCTGCTTCTGCAGATGTTCTATCCCTGCAGGACACAGGCGTACCTGTTTCAGATGATCTCTGCTGATTGCCAGGCCAAATCAATTGGAGACATTGGCAGCAATTTTCACTACACAGCATGAGGAGGATATCACTCCTTCCTACCCAAATGTCAAAGTGTAAAGGTCGCCAGTGATTAGAGCCTCCTCAGCTGCAGCTGCTTCCAGGCTGCCCGAAGGTCATGCTCATCTGCCAGCAGTCTGCAGGTCACCCAGGCTATGCAAAAGCCTTCCAAGCACTCCCTGCCTCAGACAACGCCATCGCGTTGGTGCTTACTGTTGAAGCAGAGGCCTGAGATTCTTTGTCTCCTTTAGTCCTGCCTTCTGGCAGCCATCCAAGGGCCATCCACCTCACTACAAGGCAGCAGCCCTTGCCAAGACTAAGCATAAGAGTCATCCGAGGGACCTGTAAAATCAATCACTCCAGACTCTCCCAGAGATGCCGAGTCAGCACATCTGGAAGAGTGGGGGAGGGTGGGAAGGACTGGTAGTGTTTTAAAAGTCCAGAGGGCTTCTTAAGGGTGATTTGAAGAGTTACTGTCCTAAAAGTGTCATTGCCTGGGTACGTCCCCAACACCTCTGTTCAACGTCTCTGTGTTCAAGTCCACCTCTAACCCTTGCGGCCTTGACAAGGCATCCAAGGGTTTTTAAGAACTGACAAGGTGTTTTTAAGAATTTTGCTGGACTCGTCAATGCTCTCTAGTGCGAAGAATGAATATCACTTAGGAAGTGGAATTTACTCAGGTGACCCATATGACAGGAGCTGGAGCGTTAACTGAAGACTGATTCCATGCTGGGGGTGCTGAGAACCCAGCAGCTGTTCAGTGCACGAAACTGGACTCCTCAGCTGACCCGGTCTGGGGCCGAAGGGGCTGGGGGCGTCTAGAAAGCCGCCGGTCTCCAGTCCGTGTTGACTGTAGGCTGCTGTGCCACTCTGAAACCTCGGGGTGTGGTAGGGGTGGGCATCCCACGTGACTGGCTAGGGGTGCAGATTTGGCTTTCCTTGGGTCCAAAGTTGGAAATAGGGATGAAAGGCACAGAAGTTGTCTATCAGTGGATCAAGTCCCAGCCCTGGGGAGCAGTTGGCTGAGGGCTTGCTGTCCAGTTTCTGGACACTGTTCTGGAGACAGTGTGGCTGGCCCCAGGCAGCCGCCCGAGACACGAGGCTGCTTTTCTGGGCAGGAAGATGGAGGTTGCAGGAGAGTGTTCTATATACAACCTGTTGTCTGATTAACACTCAGTCATTCAGGTTGAACAAGGTGAAGAAGTAGTTAGGAGTATTTTTATGTTTTATTAAGTTAGTATGTGTTGGCCAGTGACTTCCTTTGACCATGTGAGTCACAGGGCTTGAGCCTATGTCCTCAGGCCTTTAATCCACCGAGCCATCTTGTTGGCCCTGCAGTCCTTCCTCTTTCACTCATCTTTGCTTATTTTGAGGCAGGGTCTCAGCGCATTTCTCAGGCTGATGTTGAATTTTTTTTCTGCAGCCCAGGCATGTCTCGGCCTTGCCACCCTTCCCTCAGGCTCCGGCGCTACCAGGCTGACTTATTTCAGTGGCTTCTGACTTGGCCACAGAATGAAGTCCAGATTTGTAAGCATATTCCCCAAATCTTGCCAAATTCACCCACCGAGACCCCATGTCTCAGAGAAATGGAGCCAGCCTCCTAGCCCTTAGTTTATGCTGCTTTCCGGATAGCCTTCGATCCTGGGCCTCTTCCCCTTTGTCTGGATTTGGCCGCATGTATCATTCTTCAAGGCCAGAGTTGGTAAGGAAAACCTCATGGTACATAGTCCTTCTGTAGCGGTCCCTTTCAGCTGTGGGACACTATGCAGTCTGTCTCATCCTCTGTAGACCAGATTAATAATTATGATGAAGGAGGCAGGAGGGCTTCAAGAGAAAAATGCTCATCAGAACAGTCCCAGCCTACAGCCTGCTTTCTGGACATGAGTGGGGAGATGGGCATTTACCCTGCGTGAACGCATTGACCTGTGCTTCAGGCTTTTGCACTTTTCAATGTTGATTAAAATCTGGGAACAGCCAGGTATGGCAGCTCATGCTGTAATCCCAGCGCCTGGGAGGCTGAGGAAGGAGAATCATTAAGAGTTTGAGGCCACGTTGGGCTATAGGTCAGCCTTAAGCTGTGCTTCTTCTTTTCAATCACTTTACAGCCCCATCCCAGGCCCCTCCCTCATCTGCTCCCAGTCCCACCTTCATGCCTCCTCTTCCCCTTCTCTCCCCCTTCTCAGGGAATGAAAGGCCCCCAAGGAGTACCAATCCACCCTGGTATCTCAAGTCGCAGCAGGACCAAGCACATTTTCTCCCTCTGAGGCCAGCCAAGGCAGCCCAGCTAGGGAAAAGGGCTCTAAAGGCAGGCAGCAGAGTCAGAGACAGCCCCTACCTCCACTGTTAGGGGACCCACATGTGACCCACTGCACATCTGCTGCACGTGCGTAGGGGGTTTAGGTTCAGTCCATGCATGCTCTTGGTTGGTGGTTCAGTCTCCCCGAGCCCCCAAGGGTCCAGGTTAGTTTACTCTGTAGGGTCTTCTTGTGGTGTCCTTGACCCCTCTGGATCCTTCAATCCTTCCTCCCACTCTCCCACAGAACTCTTCGAGCTCTGCCCATTGCCTGGCTGTGGGTCTCTGCATCTGTTTCCATCAGCTGCTGGGTGGAGCCTCTCAGGTGACAGTGATGTTAGGCTCCTGTCTGCAAGCATAGCAGAGCATCATTAATAGTGTCGGGTTGCTCTCTCCCATGGGGTGGGTCTCAGGTTGGGCCAGTCATTGGTTGGCCATTCCCTCAATCTCTGCTCCATCTTTATCTCTACACTTCTTGTAGGCAGGACAGATTTTGAGTTGAAGGATTTATGGGTGGGTTGGTGGGCCCCCCGCCCCCGCGCTGGGAGTCCCACCTGGCTACAGGACGTGGCGACTTTAGGCTGCGTATCCCCCACTGCCAGGCGTCTCAGCAGGGTCACCCCCATAGACTTCCTGAGCTTCCCCTGTCCCAGAGATGCCCCACCCCACTGATTTCCTCTCGCCCGTCCTCCCCACACACCCACTCTCTCCATACCCTATCCCCACACCTGTTACCTCCCGCCCTCTCCTGTACCCAGTTCTCTCCCTCTATCTACTTCAGAATTTCCACTTCTGAGTGAAATTCAAGCACTCTCCCTTGGGCCCTCCTTGGCTTCTTTAGGTATGTGGGTTGTAGCATGATTATTCTGTACTTTATGGCTAAAATCCACTTATAAGTGAGTGTATACCATGCATGTCTTTCTGGGTCACCTCACTCAGGATGATCTTTTCTAGTTCCATCCATTTTCCTGCAAATTGCATGATATCCTTGTTTTTGATAGCTGAGTACTGTTCCATTGTGTAAGTGCGCTACAGTTTATCCATTCTTTGGCTGAGGGACATCTGCGTTGTTTCCATTTTCTGGCTATTATGAATAAAGCTGCCATGAGCATAGTTGAGCAAGTGTCCTTGTGGTATGGTGGAGCATCTTTTATGTATATGCCCAGAAGTGGTATAGTTGAGTCTTGAGGTAGAACTATTTCCAATTTTCTGAGAAACCTCCAGATTGATTTCCAAAGTGGTTGTACACATTTTCACTCCCACCAACAATGGAGGAGGGTTCCGCTTGCTCCACACCCTCACCAGGATCCTTTGTATCTCTCTGATGACTAAGGACGCTGAGCATTTCTTTAAGTGCTTCTCAGTCATTCGAGATTCAAGATTCCTCTGTTGAGAATTCTCTGTTGAGCTCTGTACTCCATTTTTAAATTGGATTATTTTGCTTGTTGGTGTTTAATTTCTTGGATTCTTTATGTATTTTGGATATTAGCCCTCTGTCGGATGTAGGGTTGGTGAAGTTCTTTTCCCATTCTGTAGGCAAGGCAGTGGTTCTTAACGACCCTTTCACACAGATCCTCATGTTGTGGTGACCCCCAACCACAGCGTTATTTCCTTGCTACCTAATAACTGTAATTTTGCTACAATTATAAATTGTAAGATAAATATCTGATATACAACTCCTGTGGGGGTCGCAACCCAGAGGTTGAGATTCATGAGGCTAAGGCATGAGACCCTCAAGATGCTGGCAGGACTTCGAGTACTTGAAAGGATGTTTCCAAGAGTGACCAGAATCGTTTGATTGATTGAGGCAGGAGGTTAGGTTTAATTACACAACCTACAATCACCTGGGGGGGGGTCTCAGCGAGGGATTGTCTGCATCAGGTTGGCCTGTGGGCACGTTTATGGGGTTGTTTTGATTGCCTTAACTGATGAGGGAAGACCCAGTCTGAAAGTGGGCGGTACCGTTCCCTGGTTTGGGACCTTGGGTCGTATGAGTAGCGACAGCTTGCTACGCACTAAGCATGTGTGTGTTCATTTTTCTTGACGTGGGCATGATGTTTGAAGTTCTTGTCTTCCATGCTCTGTGGCAGACTGTAACCTGTGACCTAGAATAAACCCCATTTGCCCTGAGTTGCTTTTTTAAAGTTTGGGTTTTTGTTTGTTTGTTTGTTTGTTTTTGGCGACAGAAATGCACTTGGAATAGTTACGATTGACTTGTCCTCCAGTGCAAGGTGCTGATGTCTTGAGCCTCTGCACCTTGTTTGAAAGTAGGAGCTTTGCATTCAGCATCAGATCATGAGGTCACTAGGGTTCACTCAAATCCCAGGTGAAGAGAGGAGACACACTGCCAAGGAGACAGCCTTGTAAATAAGTGATTCGAGAGGGAAGGCAGACTGTAGCCTGGGTGGAGGCAGAGAACAGCCATGTAGCTGCCAGCCAAGAAGTGCAAGGAGACGGAGCCCCATTCTGATGACACCTTGACATCAGATTTCCAGATACAGGAACTGTAGGAACGCCAGAACTGACAGCAGTTCTGTTGTTTCAGTGAACACTGTGCCAGCAGCCCTAGGCCATGAATATGCCAAGATCCCTGGCCAGCCTCTGAACCCTCACTAGCTGGATGGCAGCAACAAAGGCAGGCCTGTCTTACAACTTCATCTGGACATACATGCTTCAATTGTTGGCCCTTTACACCGTCTTCTAGGTGACTGGCTATGTTCCAGCTGCTTCTCACCTCATGACCCTCCTCAGAAATGCCCCTGCGCCCACTCTGCCACATTCTACCTTGTTTGTTTGTTTATTGTTTTTTACTCATCCCTCATCCCATGCCCAGGTGGCCTGTGTGCAAATCTTGGGGGCCTCTGTGAGACTCCATCCGGGCCAGGAAGCTCTGATAACCTCCAAGGCCCTACCCATCTAGAGATCCCCAAGCTTAGGGCTTTCTAGCCAGAAAGTGTAGGAAAGGCTTTTTGAACGTTGAAGCCCAGCAGATAAGGCTGTGCCAATGCAGCCCACCAAAGCAGTCAACAGGCCAGAAGCACGTGGCGAGCCCTCACAAACAGTTCATGTTTCTTCCCACTGAGCTGCAGGACAGTCTCGTAAGGACTTGTGCTGAGACAAGAGAATGGTTTGCCTTTCAAAAACCTGCAAATTGGTGTGTCCTCGTGATTCTTGCCCACACCAGCTGCTGCTGTGTAGAAACTCCTCTGGGTGTTGGTGCCCTTTGCAAATGGCCAGTCCCTGTGGGTTGAGGGCCAGTACTGGAGAGGGAGAGATGTACGGGAAGTTGTCACCAAGAACAACTGGGTCCTTCCTTTGACCTCCTTAGAACGGCCCCTGGGACCTGAGTGCTAACTCCCTTATAGTTTCATGAATCCTTGATCCTGTGTGTGTTTCTTATTGGCCCATTCACTCCCAACCCCAGCTGAACACCTAGACTCCATTGCTCCAGGGTGAGTGCTGCATGAGCTTGGATTTAGAAACTTTGTTGTTAACGTGCATGTACATGTGTGCTCACGTGTGTGTGTGTGTGTGTGTGTGTGTGTGTGTGTGTGTGTGTGTGTACCAATTTGAAAACCACCCCTTATAGGTGGAAGGCTGCAATGGGCAGTGTGGCATTCTCCCTGCCATGTCATGCCCTTACAATGAACCCTGAATTGTTGACCTTATTTGGAAAAACGTATCTTGGTAGCTGAGGCTGAGTTTAGGATGCTGAGCCGAGACTATCCTGGATGACTCTGTTCAGCCCTCACAGATGTGTCTTCAGGCGACAGAAGTAGGAGGCTGGGAGTGCAGCTCGGTTGGGTGAGCACTTGCCTAGTGTACAAGAAGCCCGGGTTTTGTCCTCCGCGCCACACAAGCTGGCACGTGGGACACACCTGTAATGTTAGGAATGTTCAAGAACTTCAAGGTGGTTATTAGCCACATATCAAGCTCAAGGCCGGCCTGCGCTGCATGGAAGGGGGGATGGAGGGAGAAGAGAAGGAATGTGCAAGCTCTCTCCTGCAGCCTTTAAACCAGTGGTTCTCAGCCTTCCTACGTGTGACCCTTTAGCATAGTTCCTCATGTCGTCATGACCCCAAACCATAAAGTTATTTTCGTTGCTACTTCATAACTGTAACTTTGTTACTGTTATGCCCATAGGCTTGGCATAGGGGATTGATTAAACCAGTGATGTTGAGAGCATACTAACGGGCCATGCGCAGCCCTGAAAATGCTGTTATAGGGTGCTGTGGGAGGTGGCTCAGTTGGTAAAGGACTTTCCTCACAACCGTGAGACCCGAGTTCAGCCCTGCAGGGAAGTCCTGTGGAAAAGCCAAGTGTGGTGCTGAGGACCTGCAGCCCAGCCCTGGGGAGACAGCCCTGGGAAGACTTGCTGGCCAGCTCAGACAGCTGATTTGCTGAGCTCTGGGACTGACGAGAGACCCTGTCTCAAAACATGAGGGGGGTCGGCCACATGTTTGGGAGGCAGAAGCAGGTTGATCTCTGTAGGTTCAAGGCCAGCCTGGTCTATATGGAGACCCTCCAGCCAGGGCCACATATGGAAACCTTGTCTCCAATATCTATAAAAGGTTGGTAAGTTTTCTAGGAAGACACCCAGTGTTGATCTCCAGCCTCCACAAACACGCACACATGAACACGGTAAGTAATGTTACATCGCAGCAATGCAGCCATTGATGTGAAAAGATGTAAGTAGAGTAAGTAGATTGCCACAGGTATATAAACACATTACGGTGTGCTCTTGAGACAGGCACATGCCTGTTTTGTGCATATTACAGAAATGTTTAAAAGGAATGTTAATGGTAGCTTTTCTTCAAATGAGTACATTTTTATGGTCTCTTGCTTCCTTTTCTAGGTTCTCCATAATTAATATATAATTTATAGTAATAATGAAAAGTATTTGTGGTTTTAAAAAAAATCTCCCTATGTATCTCTCTATGTATCTATGTATCTATCTATGTATCTATGTATGTATGTATGTATGTATGTATCTATCTATCTATCTATCTATCTATCTATCTATTTTTATGTGCATTGCTGTTTTGCCTGTGTGTATGTCTGTATGAGGATGACAGATCCACTGAGACTGGAGCTACAGACAGTTGTGAGCTGCCATGTGGGTGCTAGGAATTAAACCAGGGTCCTTTGGAAGAGCAGCCAGTGCTCTTAACTGCTGAGTCATCTTTCCAGACTGGTACAAAGTATCTGTGAGAATAAGAAAACAAAGACCTTCCATTTTCGGGGAAGAATGCACCTGGGACCTGCTGCAGGAGGCCATGTAGTTTTGTCATGTGCAGGATGGATTTAGGGAGACAGACTGATTCAGCAACAGGAGGGCCTGGGCCCTGGAACGTCAAAATGAGACAGCAGGGGCTGGAGTGAAGACAGGGAAATGCTAGATTAGACACCTGCAGGACTTTCCAGAGCCCTCTGCACAGATGGGGGATCCTCTCCCTCCGTTTACATCGCCGTCCATCTCCCAGGGGCAGGTAAAATCCTTCCACTCTATTTGATCATGGAGCCAGGCACACACAGGGTTCTGCCCTGACCCTGAGGAATGTGACAGTTCACCCAAGCCAGGAACAGGACTACCTGGAGGTGCCAGGAGGACTTCTGCTTTCAGTTTATATGTTGCTGAGGATTAGCTGCTGTAACTGAGCATGAGCAACAGGGAGCCACACACCAAACTGAGCACGAACAATCAAGAGTGACAGGGTCCTGCGAGGGTATGTGCTGCTGTGGGCAAGGATCCCGACTGAGGTGTTTATGCGCTGGGTTTCAGAGATTGCAGCAGTCTTCCAGGGGCTCCTGGGTGAAGCGGCCATCGGTTACATGAGACTAGAGAGGACAGGGGCACCTGCCCAGCCGATAAAATGTCACCAAGCGTTTGACTAACACCTCTGTCCAAATGCTGGAGTACAGAGAGAAGCCCTCCAGGCGCGAGGGTGTAGTTCAGCGGTACAGCACTTGCCCGGCACGTGTGTGGTCCTGGGTTCAGTTCACAGTATCACGCACATGCGCACACACACATGCACGGAAAATAAACCTCACGCTCACTGCCATTTCCTCGCCATTTGGGAGGGCCTCCCGGATCATCCTTTGCTAACTGCTGCTTCCTTTTCAGGGGGCTTATGCTGTTTCCTCTTTCCTGCTCAAACTGACCGAAATGTTAAATACAGAACTCTCGAGCTGGGCATGGTGGCATAGCCTGTAACCCTAGTCCTTGGGAGGTGGAGGCAGGGGCTTCGGAGTTCAAGGTCATCCTTAGTTACATAATGAGTTTCGGGCCAGTCTGGGCCACACAAATTTTTTTGGGTCTCAAAAAAACCCCAAAAAATTAACAGTTGAAAATATGTATATAGGATTCTTCTCCTTGCTTCCTCTTTTGCACTTTAAGAATCAAGCACACACAGGCAGAGGCTGGGTGTCATTTCTCACCCTGTACAGGACACAGGGGGCCCTTCCTGAAAGAAATTCAAGGGGACATCCTGCCCTGATAGGAAACTCCTGTATTTTCACTTCCTGCCCTATGGCCAAGCGCCTCCTGTTCCTGGCTAGTGTCCTGGCCTCTGTTCCCTCCCTTCTTCCTGTTGTCCATTCCTCTCCTCGCTGTCCTTCCTGTCTCCCTACAAGACTGGAGGCATGAGTAAGCAGGACAGCCGTAGGTGCCGTTGCAAAGGAGATGGGTAGTTTTTGGCTCTCACTTTATTCCTCTTACTCCACAGCAGCTGTTGGCTTGGCCCCAGAGACACCAGCACCCCTGCAGGGCTAGGCCGGTCCCTCTGTGGCCTGGGAGCACAGGGGTACCCTCACCCTGCCCCTTGCTTTCTCAGGCTCCTGCTCTGATCATCTCCATATTCTAGAAGTTCAGGTGGTGTGGGTGCTGGGTGGGCCATGGGCAGCAGGAAAGGGATGTGGAGGGAGAGAATAAAATCCCTGTTAGAATGCCGTGGAGAAACCCTTTACCTTGGTGCTAACCACAACAAAGCCTGCACAGTGCCATCTTTCTTGGGCTCTGCAACAGTGTTCTGTACTGGGGCACAGAGATTTGCATTGTTTGCAACCCAGGCGGTTCTGAGGCAGAGCCCTCCCAGGCAGGTTGTGGCACAAGCAGGCTCTGGTGTCTTCCTCTGTCCCCTGGTCCAAGTGAAGCCCCCTTGATTTTATGGCCCTTCACATCCTGCAGATGTGATCTTTCCTCTTCATCCCTAGCCTGACTGCTTGGGTGAAGTCAGACTCCCTTAGGGTCTGAAGTTTATACCTTAGCATGTCTGAGGAATAAACCTTTGGGTGTGCCTGTGAGGGCGTTCCTATTAGGTTGAAGTGGAAAGACCCTAAATGCACTGGCACTATGCTGTGGGCTGGGGTGTCAGACTGAAAAATAAAGGAGAAAGCGAGCTGAGTACCAGCCAGCATTCACCTCTGCTTGTTGCAGAAGCAATCTGCGGATGCAATCTCACACTTCGGCTACCCGCCTTCCCCTCCTTGGTGGGTTGTGTGTGGAGCTGTGAGGCAAAATAAACACCCCTTTCTTCCTTAAGTTGCTTTGTCAGGTGGCATCTCAGCTTGTTGTAACGGTAGCAGGACAGTGAGTGTCTGTGTGCAGTGGGGCTTCCTTGACAGCTTCCCTTTCTAGACTGAAGGATCGAAGTGTCTTCAGGTGCCTTTTGAAGACTGACCTTTTTGTATGGTGGCAAATCTGCAATGGTCACAACAAGGTGACAGTTCAGATGCTGACTGTCCCTGAAGGCCCTGGCCTATAGGATGCTGCTAATGGGAAGTGTTGGAACTTTGGGGAGATCGTGCTTAGTGGATGCCCTTGAGTCACTGGAGTGTGCTCCAAATGGGTTTGTGGGACTCTTTGCTTTCCTTTTTGTTCTGGTTCCTTGGCTCACACAATCCCACCATGCTGGGTTGCCGTAGGCCCAAAGCAACGAGCTCAAGGGTTCCTGGAAAATCCCTTTCTGTAAAGTCATCGTTTCAGGTCCCTTTTTGTAATTACAGCAAACTGGTGAACAGTTGGCCAGTGGCAGCACGTTTTCATTGATTAGTGGGCTGGCTCTGTTGCCTGCCGCCCGGCACCAAGTCTGGGCTCTGCCACACTGGGGACAAGTGACTTCAACTTCCTGCTCATCAGTTGTGCAGATGTGTAAAGAGGACAGTGGCCATAAGTTATTTCTCAGGTCATGTGTAATTCAGTGACTGTGCCAGGTAGATGGTAAAGGCTTTGTTAGTTCTGGCCAGTTTTTTGTTTTTTTTGTTTTTTTTTTTTCCCAATATGACACAAGCTAGAGTTGCCTGGGAAGAGGGAGCCTCAACTGGGGAGTTGCCTCCATAGGACTGGCCAGGGGCCAAATCTGTGGGACATTTTCTTGATTGATGTGGCGAAGCCCACTGTGGGTGTTGCCACCCCTGGGCTTGTGGTCCTGGGTGGTACAAGAAAGCTTGAGCAAAGTCAGGGGGAGCAAGCCAATGAGCAGTGTTCTTTCATGGTCTCTGCTTCAGTTCCTGCTTCCAAGTCTGCCCTGCTTGAGTTCCTGCCTTGACTTCCCTCAGCGATGGACTGTCTGGATGAATCCAAAGAAACCTTTTCCTCTCCAAGTTGCTTTTGGCTATGGTCTTTATCACAGCAGTAGAAAGTGAATTGGACAATGCTCAAAAAAAAGATACTGGTGATTGATGCAATGGCGCCAGGGCTACTTCTGTCACTGGGGACCTTCAAGGCTGGGTCACACATGCAGAGACGGGATTCCGCTTGGCCTATCCTGTTGGAGCCTTCGAGGTTCCATGTGTGGGTTGATCCCCTGTCTCTGGGATTCGATTGCTGCAGGGAGACATCTGGAGCATGCAGAGCAGTTGGAATTAGCTTTATAAAGTTTGAACAATGGCCATTCTCATGTATCATCCCAAGCAGAGCAATCCTGGCCTTCAACTTGGGAGAAAAGAAAACGAATAGAGTGGGAGGAGTTATCTGGGGAGAAGGACGATGTGGAATGAATGACCTCCCTTGTCATGTGGGAGTTTTCAGAGAGAAAGGCGTTGGTTTTGAACTCTCTTCTACACTGATTGATTGGTGAGGAGTGCTTTGTGCTTGTGCAGCTCTACCTCAGTGCAGACAGCAGGCATGGCTGTGACTGCAGGATCCCAGTTAGTGGCGGGCACTGGAGGACGCTTGCTTTGGCTGGATCACTGGCAAAACCCTATTTTCTGAATTTTAGGTTTACCCGAGCGTCTCTTCCCTGAGAGAGAAACTTAACTTTGGGAGACATGCTGATGGTGCA
Organism: Rhombomys opimus; assembly: GCA_010120015.1. NCBI lineage: Eukaryota > Metazoa > Chordata > Mammalia > Rodentia > Muridae > Rhombomys > Rhombomys opimus. Next base: position 912,997 of record REGO01000215.1, on the reverse strand, counting down.
AATTCTCGGGGCTGGTGGTGAGAAACAGAGAAGAGAGTGTGGGCATCTTGGGAGTGAGTCTATGACTTCCAAAGACACTGTAGGTATGGTAACTTGCCAGCCACAGCGATCCTCCTCTTTCTCCCTGGTATGAATGGGAATGGCTGGTGTTGAAGGATGTGTGCCAGCTAAGTCCTTTCCCTGGTGATGGTGGAAGCTGTGCCTGCTAGGCACAGGGCTGCGTGCTGGGGGTATAGCTGTGAAGGGTCAGATGCAGTCCAAGCTCTTTGTTCTACGTCTCAAGGGGAAAGGTGGGCATTGAACACTTCTCTACACTTGTATGGTGGATCTGGGCCTCTTGTCTTCCTGATAGCACTTGCCGCTAAGACATGGTTTTTGAGGCCCAGTCCAGAGAACTGCTGCCTGCAGAAGGGGCTGGTGACCCAGTTCCTGGCTCTGCTGACCTGGAAGGCAGTGGGATGCTCAAGCAGGGGCGAATGTCTGGAAGTCTGTGCCTCTTCCAATGTCCTTGTCCTGGCTGACAATTCTTAATCAAGGCTGGTTGTCACTTCTTGTGGAAGTCTTTCCTGCCTGTCAAGGTCTGAGCTGGCTGCATGGCCTGGTGGCCTTTGGGGTCTTCTCACCACTCTGTCACTTCCCTGAACACACAGTGCCCTAATTACCAGCTTCCTGCTGATCAGCCAGCTCCTTGAGTGCCATCAGGCTGGTCAGACAGTGTCTGTAAGGTTCATCTGGAATTCATCTTGGCATGGGGCCTGAGGCATGACAATTCACACTGCACAGTGGCTCAGGTACTGGACGGATACATACATACCTGTGCCTTGCTCCTGGGGAGGTCGAGGCAGGAAGGTTCTGTGTGGTGTCAGCCTATGCTGACTATAGCATGTGCTGTAGAGCGAGACTCTCAGAGAGAGAAGCAGGGAGAAGAAAAATGAGAGGGAGAAGAAGGGGAGGAAAAAGAGGAAGGAAGACAAAGGCAGTGGTTAGCGAAGAAAAATGAAGTTTGGGATCCCGTGATCACCCAGTTATGACCCTGGCTCTTTCAGCCAAGTGTTGGGCTGGGAGTTTTCGCTTTTTTCAGTTTCTCCATTGATTTTCTGTTTGATGGGGGCAGTTTCATATACCGTTTCTGCAGCTTCCTTTATCTTTAAAATGAGGCTAATTATAGACTTGTGGCAAAGTTCAAATTAAATAATGTGTATAAAGTGCCATAAAGATTCTTGCCAAAATAAACTATAAAAAGTTTACATTTCTGAAGTGAGGAATTAAGAGATCTAAAAAAAAAAAAAAAAAAAAAAAAAACAAAGCAAGCCACTCTGTGCTCACTGTTGCTGCATTGGTTCCTTCATCTAATGGCTGCTTTCCAAACACACCGAACAGGGGCACTTCTCAAGCCACATACTCCCAGGGACTTCAGAGTGTGGCTCTTGGGCTCCGCAGGGTCAGTGCGGAGCTGTAGGCATAGTGCGACGAGCTGGGGTTAAGCTAGAATGAAGAGGTGTGCTATACAAGGGGAGAGAGCCGTCTCCAGAGAAAGGCCTAAGAAGGGAGATGGGTGGAGGTGGTGGTGGCAAGAAGGGAGATGGGGGGTGGAGGTGGTGATGGCAAGAGCCAATCAAAATGAAAGCCGTGTGAAAATGCCGGAAGAATGCCTGATGCCTAGTAAGCTAGCTAAAAATCAAAACAGGCAAAACTGGAGCCTTACAGAGGTCCTCTGCCTTGAAATATAAAGCTGCTCACCGAAGCGATAGGTTATTAAATGAAAATCCCAGTGCCATGGGTGGGCTACTCTCTACAGGCTGAGAAAGCTCTCAGACAGCACAGGCAATTGCCACTGTATTGGTTGCTCACCAAAGCGAGATGGCTAAGACCATATTGCTAGAGATGCTCCATGCCTTGGTCATAGGACATAGGAAAACCAAACCGGAACTAAACTGGAAGCTTCCTTCCTGCTAGCCAGTCCTCACGGTGCCCGAATGTGCTGCTTTAGGCAGCCGAGGGAGAGTTGCCATTGGTGATCTTACTCATCTGTAGACGCTGTGTGCCACAACACTAACCGGCCTGCAAGTTGTGGCCTCTGGGGCAGCGGAGACAAGTCTGTTATCGGGGTAACCAACCTATTTCTCACTGGAGTTGACATTGACATCTGCTCCACCGGGGGCCAGGGAGAGGAGACTCATTCTAATACTGTACACTCAACCAAAAGTCCATGCCTGGGAGGTCACAAGTTCCAGGGGTAAATTACTGATGATGCTTTGCTAAACTGGACATGATGTGCCTATCAAACTGCCTTCCATGTTCCTGGCTCGATACAGTATCAAAAGGTAGCAAGGTACACCAGGCACAGAGGAAGAAGGCCTGGGCAGGGGAGGGCAGTGTCGGCACAGGAAGGTGAGTTACAGCCTCGGGGCCTCACGTCGGAAGTGCAACCTCCCCCTTCTGTGGAGCCGGCCACATTAGTTACTCCTCTGTTGCTGTGATGAGACACCATGGCCAACAGGGACTTCTGGAAGAAAGAGTTTACTTGGGTCTATGGTTCCAGAGAGGAAGAGTTTGCCATGGCAAGGGCGATACGGCAGCAGGCAGTCGAAGCAGAAAGCACTTCTTCAACGCACACAGAGAGCAGAGCGTGAACTGGGAGTAGGGTGAGGTTCTACTCTCAAGGCTCACCCCAAGTGACGAACCCCACCTTTTACAGGCTCCCCTACCTCCCCAAGTGGAGCTCCTGACACTAGACTGCAGGTTTGAAGACAGTCCCACACAGGCCATTTCTCATTTACACCACCACGGGGAAGAACCCAGGCGCTTGTCCACCCTAGGCTAGCACGTTACTGCTGAGCTACAGCCCCAGCTCTTGGCATTGTGAGATAGCTGTGCAGCCCGAAACAGCCTGGAGCTCAACAGTTTAAATTCTCCTGCCTTTGTCTCCTCAGAGCTGGGATTACGGTTGTACACCACAATAGGTATTCCAATGGCCCTTTAACAACCTCCCAGCAACTCCCCGATGGTCCGTGTGGAGTAGTCAATGGGGGGGCAGTCTTAGTTATGCGGCATGCTGAGCAGGCCTCAACTCATATTCTATGTCACAGGGATTGAGGCTGTAAACCTGCCTGCTTGTCTCTCTTGGAGGAAGTTGACTTGTCCCTTTTCTAATGGCCACTGCTGTTATTGTCATGTGATATTTGAATGTGGCCTTTAAGCTCTCAGGCCACTTTAAAAAAGGACAGGGAACCTGGAAGAGCTGAGTATGGGGCTGGGAGGAGAAAGGGCCTGACTTCGGGCTTCTGTATTGCTTTGGCTCATTGCCGTTTCATGTCTGGCTTTCTTGAGTGAAGGGCAGAAGAGAGTGCGTAAGAGAAGATGACGAATGGCTGAGGAATGGCAGTAGGCCATCCAGTAGACGGTTACTTGGTCCATACTCAAGCTTGTAGGAATGAAGACACCAGAATAATACTCCCCAGAGAAGACTGTGGGCCTCTTGCTCGTCCCCCTCTCTGAGAGGGTAGAGATGGTTTCTGAGCACTGTGTGCCAGCATCCTGTGTGTTCGCTGCTGTGTCTCCTGGCCCCACCCTGTCTGTGGCGGCATGACTCTTGGCTACAAAGGGCTCTTTATTTGCCAGGAGGGAAAAGGAAGAGGAAGAGGCTTGAGAACCAGGTCAATGCCTTGCCGTCTCACCTCAGACCAATTCTTTTGAGAGAGAGAAGCCAGGAATGTGGGGAAGTTTCAGAAGCCTGTAGACTCCTCCGAGGGTCCTCAGTACAGGGAGCCCTGTGTATGCCCAAGCTTCACCCCCTGTGCTTTTCGCCAACCTGGTCCAAAATATTCAGGAAAAAAGCATATCATTTATACTGTGTTGTCTACCATGTATTCCAGAGATAGTTAGAGAGTCAGCATATATATAGGTTATATGCAAATGCTTCATCATTTTATATGACAGACTTGAACACACAGGGACTTTGAGACCGGGGATCCTTAACCCAATTCCTGTTGGCTACTGAGGAACAACCACATTCATTTGCGAGCGCAGCCTTAACATATTTTCACATACCATATGACTTAAAGGATGGATTCGAGTTATCTTACAATTTTAGCAGCTGCGAGTCTGACATCTTCGTGTCACCAGGGGTGGCTCCTTTTCAAAAGTCAGGGGGGGGGCAGGCTGGTCCTCCATCTCGTCTAGGATGTTGCATGACCTTCACCTTTCTTGTCTGTCTGTATACGTGTCTGTGGTAAACGATCCCCTTTCTATCAGGATGCCAGGCTTATTAGTCTTTTTGGTTTGGGGGCCATCTTGATTCAACAGCCATGTGCAGATATCACAGATTTAGGGTGCGCTGGGGAAGATAGGCTGCCTGGATGTATGTGGCAATCACATTATCATCCTTGTCATCGTCGTCGTCATAATGGCTAGAAGAGATTTTAGGTGGGCTCTAATTTAACGTGGCTAGAGCTTTTGTAAGAAAAGACATACATGGGGGGAAATGGGCAAAGAGACGAAGGTTGGAGTGATGGCCATAAGTCAAGGTGTGTTGGAGCCACTAGAACCTAGAAGAGAAAAAGGACTCACCGTGAGGATTCTGAGGAGGTGTGGTTCCAGTTCGTGTCTCTGTAAGAGGACGTAATCCTGTGGCTGTCAGCCACACCATGGCTTCTTATATCCGCCTTAGGAAGGAAACACTCTTGCGTCCTGTGTGAAAACCAAGACCTTTCGTCGTGCACACTCGAGACTTCCTGCTCCCTCCTCTGATAATTCCAGCCTCTACCACCCCAAGCTGTCCACATGTACACAGTTCTCATAACGCTTCTCCAGGCTGAGACTTGGAAAAGGTGTTTTACTGGTGTTCAGAGTTAAGCCTCCATGTACCGTCTACCTCTCAAGACAACCCCTCTTCAAGTTTCTTCCTTAGTTCATAATGCTTTGTCTTTGTAGCCTCTTCCACTGCAGCCTGGGCTGGTTATGTTTTCTTGTCAACTTGATACAAGCTAGTGTCATCTGGGAAGAGAGAATGTCAAATTGAAGAATCGCCTCTCTCAGTTTGGCCTGTAGGCGAGTCTAGGGGGATTGTCTTAGTTTGATTGATATTGGAGGGCCCAGTCCATTTTAGCTCTATCCCTAGGCAGATGGTCCCGGGTTCTATAAGAAAGCAGGTTGAGCAGGCCATGTAGAGCAATGCAGTAAACAACATTCTCCATGGCCTCTGCTTCAGTTCCTGCCCTGACTTCCTGGTTGATGGACTGTGGTCAGGGGTGTAGGCCAAGCAAGCCCTTTCTTCCCCAAGTAGCTTTTGGTCCTGGTACTTATCACAGCAACAGAAAAAAGAGAACAGAGTAGGGCCGTCACTCCATCAAGGGGTTCCTGCCAGCATCGCAAATCAGCACCGAATGACCAAACGCAGTGTGTGCTTTCTGTGGTCTTCCTCTCTTTCTTCTGTATTCACCCTTGACAGGTGTGCCTCCTCTTGGTGTCTGAGACATCCCTAGTTATTCTTTCTCCTTTGCTCACTCTTACACATCTACTCACTTTTTTCCTTTGGTGTTGTCTGTGACTGTAGCCCTTTTCTTTTTAGGACAATCTCGTTCACACCCTCAGTCTGGATGTGAGCCGTCAGCATGGCCACGTGCCCTCCAAAAGTGGCAGAGATGCCATCCCCTCCTCTCCTAGTTTCCTTCCAAGTATTCCTGGGCTTGTGACAACAATTTCTGCCTCTCTTCCTTCACAGCTTTCTCCTGCACGAGTCTCCTATCTTCCTCCCGTCTCTTGTGAGGACACACAGATAATGCAGCATGATCTCATGTCAAGATGCTTAACTTAATTGCATCTGTGGATAACTTTTCCCACAGAAAGCCACGTTCATCTGATTCCAGGTAGACATGTCTTTTAGGGACCAATACTCGATTCCCTCTCTGCACTCTACTGCCTGAGTGTCCCCCAGGGACTCTCTGCCTCCATCTACATCCTCTGCCCTTGTCACTTATGGAATGGCTTGTCCTAAATCTTACCGCCTTGGCCCATCTGCTCTCTCCTGCTTCATCCCCTGGGGCAGCATCAAAAAAATGATCTTTCCACAATTTGAAACTGACCACATCATTCTGCTGCTTAAAAAGCGTGCTTCTGAGGAGCTGGTCTGCAGCAGACCTGTAATGCTGAATATTTCATGAACTACACAGCAATGGAATTGTCCCTAGCTTTAAACTGCAGAGGATGTGCTCCAGTTTGCAGAGCAGGGAAGTTAAAATGCATTCTTCTAGCCATGTCTGTTGCATGCACCCCCGCACTCAGATGCTCTAATTAGTGAGTTACTATATCAGAGCTGCAGGCTCTACCTGGCTTTACCTAACTCAGTGCCTACTCAACCATCTAATGCTGTGACCCTTTAATACAGTTCCTCATGTTTCGGTGACCCTCAGCCATAAAATTATTTTTGTTGCTACCTCACAACTGTGATTTTCCCAATGTTATGAATCATAATGTAAAAAGCTGATATGTGACTCCTGTGAAAGGGTCATATGACCCTCCAGAGGGGCCGTGACCCACAGGTTAAGAACCACTGCTCTAACTGGATGCGAGTTAAAGGTGTATACTTGGGTAGAGGGAACTGGGACGCTCTGCAGTCCCTTAGACGAAACAAGCTTCTAAATGTTTGATACTGTCAACCGGTCCCCTTAGAAGGCAGCAGGAGCTGATGTCTTCATGCTCCTCCCACGTTGTCTCAGATCGAGACTTGAGCGCTCTCGCGATGCATTAGCTAACTCGAGAGCAAGAAGTGCTCAGTCCAGATGGTGTATGCCTTCCTAATGGACAAAGTCAAGTCAGAAGGAGCAATGCTTAGGAAAGAGAGGACCCTTATAAAGTGGACATCCAGGGCCACCTGTGCATGTAAGAGCACCAAAACCACCACGGAGACCAAACTCCCAAACCTCCGCAACCCTGCCCCACTGGAAAGAAGCCCATTCTATTTATCCGTTTATTTATTTACAGTGTCTCACATAACGCAGGCTGGGCTCACATCCACCATGTAGTCGAGGCTCACCTTGAACCCGGGATACTCCCTTTGCACTTTCGGAGTGTTGGGATTACAGATGTACTCCACTGTACTTGGTTTATTTGGTGGTAGGGACTGAGCCCTGGAAATCGTGAGTGCTCAGCAAATACTCTCCCAACTGGGCTATAGTCCTAGGCCCAGCAAACCATATATATATTTTTTTAAATCTAATTGTCAAGGCAATAATTGAGACATGAATCAGAAAGGCTCAGAGTTGGTCTCCCTGCATAGCTCAGTGGGTAAAGAAACTATTTGCCAGGCATACATACATGAGACCCTGGGCTTGGTACCGGCCTTGCAAAACCCAAACCAAAACCCCAAACAAAGTTGTCACCAAGTTGATTCTTTTTCATTAGGTTTGTCTAAGACAATTCAGGCAGATCTCTGGCATGCTGCCACCCTCCTCACCCCCGGGTGGGTTTATAATATGCATGGCAGCTTGGCTTTTATTCTGATTTGAAGTCTCCTGAGATAACAAATGACAGAAACACAACCCAAGTCTGGCAGGAGTGTGCATTGGCTCGGGAATGGAAAGCTTTGGGAATGGTTTGCTTTCGTCTGATTGAATCCAGGGCCTTACACAAATGTCAGCAGAGCATGGCTTCTTTCTCCATCTTCTACTTTGTCACTTTCCTTTGTCTTCTGCTGGCTCCATTCTCAGGCTCTCTCTTACCAGGTGGTACCTGGCAAATTCAGGCTTATTTCCCACTAAGCCAGCAGCCTCAGAGCAAAGCACCTGTTCTTGGTCTCCATGGAGATGGGATCCAGGCCATGCAGAATGCCCAGGCACTCAAATTCTTACTTATATCAAAGGAATCGCACTTACACATAACCTGTGATATCCTCTCCAGCTCTTTAGATCTTCAGATCACAACACAGAATTTGTGAACTATATGCAAATGGTTGTTCTACTGTATTGTTCAAGGATGATGGCAAAGTCTGAGAATGTTTAAGTGCAGTCACTTGTCTGGGTCTTTTTGATTCATACTTGTGTGGATCTCTGGTGTGAAGCCAGCAGATATGAAGCACCCACTGTCTTTCATTCTCCAACCCCTGCCACCACCAAAGTTGTAAGACTGGCTTACACTAGCCCAGCTTGAGTGACATGACTGGCCAGAACCAGCGCTCTTTGG
>REGO01000215.1:838461-894603 GCA_010120015.1 Rhombomys opimus | reverse complement strand
GGCGATGTGCTGGGCAGAGGGCTGCAGCCCTGACCGAGCAATGAGAAATATTTAAGTTGAGCTGATTTGTTACATAAACACTGTAACCTCAGACAAGGGCAGAGCACTCCCACTGGCCTCCTCTGAGCTGGATTGTCCCAAAACACAGACATGGGGCATGGGCCATTTTTGGAATAAACTTGCCTTTAATCATGAGATGAATATGTGACAACAAATCTGAAAGTTGGGATCTTTAAATCTGGCCAAGAGGCCCAGATAGATTGTTTAGGGAATCCCATCAGACTGTGATGTTTTATGAAAATGAACTCAAAACCTGGAGGGCCCCCCCCAGCAGGTAGTTGCGAAGCTCGCTTGCAGATGCAGCCTCTGTTCTTTGAGGGGGCCCCCTCCTCAATCCCTCTTACCCTCCAAGCAGTGTTGATGTCTTGTCTGAGTGGGTACTCAGCTCTTGGTGGCTTGTTAGACTAGTTTTGGGGGATGGGAGCAATGAAACTCTTATGACCTCATCTCCCCATTGCTGTCAAATGACCCTTCCTAAGAGGTCACATAAATAAACTGGGAGCTGGGCGTGACCAGTCCTGGGAGTCGGGGGCAGGAGAATCTCAAGTTATAGGCTAGCCTGGTCTACATAGTGATTCCATAGGTCAAGAACCTGGGAAAGAATGAAACCCGGGGGACTTGAGAGCCTAGGGAAGAAAAACAATCGGGGGAAGGGCTGAATTACTTGGCTCTGAAGGGGCTGTAAAACGAATTCTTATCAGGGGGTGGCTGCCGTCAACGATCATTCAACCTTTCAAGGAGTATTTATTTAGACCTCCTGTGTGTTTAGCCTTGTGCTGGCTCAGTGATGACACAAAGCTGGAGGTCAGGTTAATTCCTAATCTTTAGCTTGGAGAATAATCATCTAGCAAAGGTGTTAAACTCCCAGGAGCAACCTCAGAATCTCATGGGTTACAGAAGAGGAGAGGGAAGATTAATTTCTATTTATTTTTTGAGTCAGTCTCACGTCTAGCTTTAAACTTGCTATGTAGCTGAGGGTGACCTTGAACTCCTGACCCTCATTTCTCCACCTCCTGGGAGCTACTTCCTGAATGGTTTTCAGGCACACTATCAGCTGAGCCACATCCCCAACAAAAGCTTCACTTTGCACAAGGATCTCTGGTAATTCTAAAGTTGGTCTCAGGACCAGCTTTCCTAAAGCAATGATTATAAAGCCTGAGTAAATGCATAATTTAGCCCAAATGCTTGGGCGGAGGGTTTTACTGCTAAGAGTCCAGAGAGGTTATCTTTGTTCACTTACCGCATACAGGCAAATTTAGCTTGAGTACAATGGGCCTGCCCAATTAGCGCAGCCTCACGGGAAGCGATGCTAGATTCGAGGGATCTAGGGATCTAGCGATGCTAGGGAAGCGATGCTAGATTCGAGGCTGCATGCCCTGGACCCGGGCGCTGCCTCCTTAGGGCTTAGCTCAGAGGAAGGAGAATGGGAGGACGCAGATGACAGAGCTGAGGTCACAGGATGGATTTGATTTTGTCTCTATCTTGAAGGCTCAACTGTGGTTTTCATTCCAATTTGTGGCGTCTTTCTTCCATTTAGGAAGCAAATGCCTGACTGAGAGGTAAAGGAAGGCCCAGCAGGTGTCATCATGAACAGCCCTTTGGAAAGGCCATCTCCAATGTCCTCTGTTCAGAACTTGGAGTGCCTGTTACAGAACCCCACGAACAGGTGACAAGAGGTGAGGACCTGGCCCTTCAGGAACAGGTGCAGTCTGGTTTACTTTGACCCTTTCTGCAGTGTTTAGCGTTTGCTGTGCAGGCCCGTGGACACTAACCTGCTTTTAGGAAATTGGTGAGTTATTTGCTTAGCTCTTGAATGAGACTCCAAACGGTTTTCCGACATGGGAGATTGGATTAGTTACCTCCTTTGCTCTTGTGACTAAATTCCTCACAAAGGAACCTAAGGAGAAAAGGATTTATTTTGGCTTATGGTTTAAGGGAACACAGTCCATACAGAGGGGAAGGTGTAGAGCAGGTGGCCATATGGTGGTGGCGGGGAGCATATGGCTACGACTCTTGAACCATGAGCTTGCCATGAGTTCCTGCTTTCTACGTGCATTCCACTATACTCACTATGTGTGTCATCACATAGGCGTAACTATTGAGGGGAAAGGGTGAGCGTGAATGCAAAGAAGTGCAGAGACAAGGAAGGGCCCTGTAGGATTGCTAAGCAAAATTGTACTCGGGAAAGGCACTCTGGGCATGCATTGGTTTTCAGAGTTTTGGAACAAGCTAACTTGTACATAAAGACACATTATAAGCGGAGCAGGGTCACTGGAATGGGGATCGTAAGGGCATCCAGGTCCTGCAGGATGTGCCCCAGGATATTTAGGATATTTATGGTGACAATTTCACTTATACTGCCCAGAGGACAACTACTTATTGTTTGCTTCTCAATCGTTGGTTTTGTTTTAAGTTTTACATAATTTTATATTATTGCAAGGGGGAAAAGGGGACAAGGAGGGGTCAAAGAGTAGGGAGCAGGTCACAGAACATTCTCCTCTTTGCATTCAGTTGGGCCAATGGAAAAACATTTGCCAAACACCTGACCTTTAAGGGGCCCACTCCTACCCCTGTGGGCCCAGAAAATAGACTCGCCATTGAGATTCACTCATGGTAGAAGGAACTTGCAAGCATGTGTTAGAGAAGTGACTTGACTAGGACCTGAAAGTACTGCTAGTGCAGGCTGGTCCAAAAGGACGCACTAGCCTGCCGCAGTTGAAGGAGGTCAGCTGCCCAAGCTTTCCTCTCTCTGGTTGTTTTCTTGCCATTTTCAGAGCTCCAGGCGCCCTTGCCATTTCCTCCACAAACCTGCCAGCTGACGACCCCACCACCTTCACGTGGTCAGTGACATCCCGAGAGCCGCTGGACACTGGTAGGGTGGCTTTCTAGAAACATTTATTTTCAGTTCAAAGACAACGATAAAGCTGTAGCTTGGCAGCGGAGAGCTGGCCTGTGCAAGCCGAGGTGAGAACAAGAAAAAAGACAAAAGAGGAAACTCCATAGAGGAAAACCTTAGCTTTCAGGTCACACTCTCGCCATCCCCTAGTCCCCATGAAGTAAACACTCTAAAGTAGAAGCAGCAGAAATGGTGTTAAGTCTGTAGGAACCGAGAGGAACTCTGCGGCTTCCAGAGGAGGCGCGGGTCCTATTTCTTCCACTGGAAACGGGATCGAGGAAGCAGTCTTTGGCCTGTCTCGGAGTTTCTCCAGCATTGCATAACAAGCAGATTTCAAAATTCATTTCTTCTCCAACTGCAGCAAAAGGGCCAGGAGAGCCTGCAAAACAGGGGAGGGGGGAGGTCTCAGAGCCAGGTTGCTTCTCCTCTGCTGCTAAACTCTGGTTTCTGTCGAAGTTTTGAAGAAAACCCAAGAGTGCAGAGCCACGCCTGGGATTCTTGTGTGGGGTGTTTTCTATGTGAGAAATGAGCTGGGGCAGAGACAGGCGGGTCCCGGAGCTCCCTGGCCGGCAGCCTTGCCTGCCTGGTGTGCTCCAGTGCAGCAACTGTGTCGAAAACTAGTACAGCACCTGAACAACGAGATCCACAGTCGTCTTCCGGTCTCCACACAGATGCATGGGCAAGTGCACGTAGACACATATCCCCCACCCCGACCACAGTCAGTGCTGTCCCACAGGCCGCCCCTGTGCTTCCCAAGGCATTCCAGAATGTCCATGGCTTGTGGGTTTTGCTATATGCGGGGTTCTGGGGCTTTGACAGGTTTTAGAGTAACAGCCTGGCTGCCTTAGATTTGTGCTCCTGTTTATATAAGAGAGAGCACAGGGAGCAAGTTCTAAGACTCCACATGGGGTAATACAGGAAGAAACAGACCCTGGGCCTGGGATGTTGCCTCCTCTCAAAAAACAAAACAAACAACACACACACACACACACACACACACACACACACACACACACACACACACAGTATGATTTTTGGCAGATCTTGAATTCTCTAATTTTTAAAAATGTCTTCATTTATTTTTGGTAGGGTTTCGTCTAACCCAGGCTGGCCTTGAAGTTGCTACATAGTCTCCTCCTGCCTCCCCTCTTGAGCTGTGGGATTAGACACGCACCACACACCCTCTGTAATCTTCTAGAAAGAGAAAAGTGATCAGACTATATCTAAAAAACAATAACTAAAGCAAAACATCCAAGTCCCAGAAGAAAACATGTTCCCACTCCAGGAAAAATGTAAATGCCAGTGTGTAGGCTTTGATCTGAGTTTATCCACGGAGGGATTTATTTGAGAGCCAGGAGAGGTCACTGTGCTGAAGCTGGGGGAGATTTGCCTCCCACAGGTAACTGCACAGTCTGCAGACAGGGCAGAGTCTCCCGGCAGTTTAAAGACAGAAGACAGTGGTGGAGAAGAAGACAGGACTTCAAATACCCCCAACATCAGAGTCCAAGGGGGAGTAAACAGAAACCAGAAACTCAGCAAGTATATATAACAAACGCAAAAGAAAAGAAAACACACCACCTCACGGGGGCTGTCTGGCCCAGCCCCTGGCTCCTTATTCAGGGGTGCAGCAGCCTCACTGTAATGACCAGTGACCCCCTGGGAGGGAAGGCTGGGTAGAAGGGGTTGCTCTGTGGGCTGGAGATGGTCCCAGTGCTTAAGAATTTCTTGGTTGTAGAGGTGAGAAATGGGAGGCACAAGGCATTGCCCTTGTGCCCTGAGGTTTTATGTACAGGGTCTGTATTCCACATTTCTTTCCTCTTTTCGTGGAGTCGATGTGCAGCCCAGGCCTGAAAAGTCTAATTACAGTTGGAAATGAGGGCAGGGCAATAGCTAAGGCAAAAATGTAAAAATGAATTATTATTAGCCAGGCACGGTGGCATAGGCCTTTAACCCCGGCACTCCAGAGACTGAAGCAGGAGGATTGTTTTGTGAGTTTGAGGCCAGCCTGACCTACAAATCAAGTTGTTGTATAGCAGGGCTGTTACACAGAGAAACTGTCTTGAAAAACAAAACAGCAACAAAAATTATTATAGGATAATTGCATAAGGAGAAACAACCTTGGAGTTTATCCACTGGGGACAGGTTTTAGGAGAGGAATATATGAGATACTCCTCACCCCGAGATGTGGGAGACTGAACCAGGGCCTTGCTCATGCTGTGCAAGTGCTCTACCATCAAGCTACACTCCTAGTCCAAAATCTACCTGGAATAGCCTAGTTCAGTCAGTGTACTGTGCCCAAGGTTCCTCTTACGGGGAAGTAAGAAGGTCATGGTTGGTATCTAACCTAGATATGGAAAGTTTTGTCCAAACAGTCATTAGATGCCAGAAAGGATTAAGTAGCAAGGGCTGCTATCTTCTTGCATTCCTGCCTGGATGAGGGAAAAGAGTAAGTGAGTGCTCCCCGTAGTGGTCCTGGATGAGGGAAAAGAGTAAGTGAGTGCTCCCTGTAGGGGTGGGGCAAAAGAGCATTTCAAAACCCAAATCACAGAGCTGGGGCATTACCCTGGGCTCCCCTTTGGTTTGGGAGTTGGGGCTGGCCAGGATCCCACGGAAAGGAATGCCACCTGACTGGAGTCATTTCTGATCAGTAAGTACCTTGGAAATTTTCTGCCCTAAGGGCACATTCACGAAGAAATGAGCTGAGATGGTGTTTCTTTCTACGGGTGCAACTCTAGAAAAGAACCTGCTGGCAAAACAGTGGCGTTTACAGCAGGACCAGAGTCGATCCCAATGCATGCAAAACATCGCACAGCGATTGAAGGCACCTTGGTTCTTCAGGGAGTTGCTGGACTTTATTTCCCAGATCATCTGGAGACTCGGAAATAGTTGAGGGCTGAGAATGAGAATCCAGAAGGAGAGAGGAGCACACACCCCGCCCTGTGAAATACATCTTGAAGCAGAGGACTGAGGCACAGGATGGATTTCACGGGGCCAAAACTTCTGGGGAAGATTTCTATTTAGTGACCTCCAGAGGAACGAGTCTCAGCTCAAGCGAACAAGGGCAGAAGCTGCAGGGAAGGCTTAGGACAAGGGGCTGGCTGAGCTCATTCACACTTAATCTCGTGATGTTTCCTGGAGGGAAAGTGAGGGAGGCAGGAAAGTCTCGAGAGGGGCGGGAGGAAGTTAGTCACTCGAGTCCCTAGTGGGCACAGGTGCAGGTCCCCTGGAAGGACAGTGACTCTGCCGCCCTGCCGCCGAGGGTCTGGAAGGATCCACTCCCTGTTGCCGGGGCTGTAAATCACGATGCCACAAAGTGAGGACCTTTCTGTTGCTGGAGCCCTGTCCAAGATGGACCGCTGGATCCTGGCAGAAGCAGTCCTGGACTGCCACCCTGGAGGGTCGCAGGAGAAGGGAGAATGTTTACAGGCGCGAGCTAGCAGGAACCGAGGAGGGGAATGGTTATTTGTAAAAAGCTTTTATCTGAGGACACCAGATCCCTTTTCAATTGTTCCAGCAGGGTCAAATGATGGGTTTTGAACGACTGCCCAGCAAGCCTAGAATGGTATTTAGTCATTTCACAAAACAGCAGCCTTGGGTAAATGAGAAGCAATACCATTCAAGGAGACGATGAGGTAAGAGGCCATCCCTCCACACTGAAGTTTTTTTACTCTGAGTTTCGATAAACTTAGAGCTTTGAGTTGAATATACAAGTACTTATCTTCAGTTATTTTAAAAACAACCAACCCAAACTTATTCATCAGCTGATACCATCTTTTGGAATGGGCCTAAGTTCATGTGGGGAACGGGGAGTGAGGGCAGTGTCACGCTCTGAGCGGGCTAATCTGGATGGGATCTTGGCTTCTGTAGCCATTAGCTGTGCAGTGTTGACCTCTTTGGGTCTGTGTTGTCACAGCCCTGAAACACAACACCTCACTGGCTGGATCTCTGCACGTTAACAGAAGGATGCGTGCTAGTTGGTGAGTGAATGAGAATCCATCCAGAAGGAGAGAGGAGCACACACCCGGCCCTGAGAAATACAAACACCTTGAAGCAGAGGACTGAGGCACAGGATGGATTTCACGAGGCCGAAACTATTTAGTGGCATCTTGAACGAGTCCCAGCTCACGTGAAGAGCTGCATGGAAGGAGTGTTATGCAGTCCGGAAGCAGACTGCCCTCAGCCACCACCTCTCCGTGACCACATGGGAAAGACTGATCTCCCTGAAGCCTTCATGGTTCACTAGGACACACCTGCTGTGGTGCTGGGACCAGCATTGCCAGGTACTGAGTACAGTATCCGGCATGTCAGAAGACATGAGCCACAGAGCCCTGCTCCATCTTAACTATATGTTAAGATTTGGTGTAAGTGTGTCCGTCCGTCCATCTACACAAGGGCAGCAGATCCTCTGGAGCTAGAGTTACAAGTGCCTGTGAGCTCTCCAGTGCGGGTGCTGCAGACCAGCACTGGCTCCTCCGCACTGTTGAGCCACCTCTCCAGCCCTGGGTGAGCTAGAACTCGCCATGTCGCCAAGGTCACCTTGAAATCCTGATCTGCTGTTTCCACCTCCAAAGTGTTAGGATTAGTGGCTTGAGCCACCATTCCTGGACTGTTTCATCTTCAGCTAAAATCTGGTAGGACGCTTGCCAGGGAACACACAGGGGACGGGTCACAGAATTTGTTTAGGTATAGCAAAGGGCACATCCCTGGCAAACCTCAGTCTTAGCTGCAATAATTAAAGTATGACTGGGCTCCTCTTGACCTGCTTGGAGAACAAATGAAAACTGACCAAAAGTCTGAAAAAAATTATTCATTCGAGATAAGAGACTCATACACATTTGTTCTGGAGAAAAATGACTGATAAGCCATATAGGATTCTTGACACGGAAAGAAATTCGTTAGGGCAGGATTCGACTTTTGGTTTAAAAGGAATGAAGCTGTGGTTTTCCCAAGGCCTAGCTGGGCCCTCCAAGACAAGAGCCACAACAACACCAAAATAGCACTGCTCTCAAAGGTTAAGTCTGTGGATTCCTGTGTTAAGCCACTCATTTGATGTTATTCTTGGTTTTCTTCTCCAGGGATGAGGAAGATGAAACCCGTGGCGTGGCTGAGGCTGAGACTTTCAACAGTTCCCACTCGGCAGCAACAAACACGCAGAGGAGCCTGAACCCCGTTTGTCAGTTCAATGAGTCCATTTACGTGGCCTCTTGCCTTTCTCACCAGAGCCTAGATCATGTTTGTTTAATTAAAAAAGGAAGAAAACCAAACTCAGAACACCAAAGTGCTTGGGATATGGCTCAATTAGCACTGTGCTTGCTTTGCAAGTGTGAGGTTCCGAGTTTGATCCCCAGAACCTACAGACAGGTATAGCAGTATGTGTTTGTAATTCCAGGGCTGGGAGGTAGAGACAGGAGGATCCCTGGGGTTCCCTGGCCACACAGTCTAGCTTACGTGGCAAGCTGCCATCAGTGGAGACTCCATCTAAAACCCCAGCTCTGGGTAACTCGGGAGGGTGCTCCCGAGGTGGTGCTCTCATTTCCACGAGGATCAGCTCAGCCCCAAACATTAGCTCCCAAACCCCAGAGAACTGTCAGCTATTAGTGCTGAAACCAAAGGAAATGGAAATTTTGCCTCCCACTTAGGGTTCCAACACAGAGGTGTTGAAGGGTATACAGATCAAATAAACCCATCCAAATGCCTGGAACAGGTTTCGTGCCAAGAAGGTGGAATAAGGAGAGTTTGCAGGAGACTGGACCATGGGAGCATGGTGAGGACACATTGATATATGGGATGGAAAGGGAGCCCCAAGCTTTACTGCTTCTGCCTGGGGGTTCCAGGAAGAACGATTAGGAGTGTGGTCATTCTCTTTAGACAGGCAGCCGGGGCAGAAGCCAGTAGGGATTATTTCACCTCTGTAGGACAGACAGCAACGAGGCCCACGTCCCTCAGCTCTGAGTGGCCTACAAAGCATAGAGTAAAACTCTCCCTTCTTAACCCAAGGGGACCAGGATCCAGAAAGGGTTCTAATATCCCATGTCTCAAGGAAGACCTGTTGTCCATCTCTGTGTCTTTCCAGGAGGAAGAGCCCAACCAGTCAAGAGCTGAATTGTAGGGGCTGGAGGGATGGGTCAGCGGTTAAGAGCACTGACTGACTGCCCTTCCAGAGGTCCTGAGTTCAATTCCTAGCAACCATATGGTGGCTCATGACCATCTGTAATGGAATCTGATTTCCTCTTCTGGTGTGTGTGAAAACAGAGCATTCGTATACATAAAAAAAAAAGAGCTGAATTGTGTTCCCCCAAAGGTATGTGGGAACCCCAGCCCTGGGCACCTGTGACAGTGATTGGGTCAGGGTCATTGGCAGAACAGCCAAGTTCAGATGATATCTAAGGCTTGGTGGTGGTGGCACACACCTTTAATTTCAGCAACTAGGGAGGCAGGCAGACCACTGAGTTCAAGGTTAGCCTGGTCTACACAGCGAGTTTAGGACAGCCAGTCCTATGTAGAGAGACCCTGCACTAAACAAACAAAACTCCTTAGTCTGGGCCTGAATCTAAGGTGCTTGGGGTCCTTAGAAGACAGCAAAGTGTACAGTGTGGTGGTGGATGAGTAAACCTAGCACTTGGGAGGGTGAGACAGGAGGATTATGAGTTCAAGAGCAGCCCAAGCTGTTTACCGAGTTCTCATCTCAAAGATCCAAACTAAAACCTTTCTGAAAACCACCACCAACAACATACACATACAAACTAAGAAAGAAAAACAAAAACCAGACGAACTTGGGAAGACAGGAGTACAGAGGGAGAGAGCTCAGTGACCAAAGAGGCAAGACTGTAGGGCCAGGACTGTCTGGTGGTGTAGATGCCATGGCATCCCTCAGAGGGAGCAGGACACAGCTCTGGTGCTTTGTGTGGCGGCCCCGGGGAAGTGAGCCCAAGCTTAGCCCAGCTGTGTGGGGAGAAAAGGCGACTCTAGCCTCTGTTACACTCCAGTCATGTTCACGTCGCGCTCAAACCTCTACCGGATTTAAGCCAGGTGCACTGAGGGCACGTCCATGCTTGGGAGAGGGACCCGAGTCCCAGGAAGCTGTTAGGTATGAACTTGTCGTGACCTCGGAGACAATTTACTTGGTGTTTATAACAAAACAACACAAGACAGCGCACCTGACTCGGGTCCAGTGAGTCCCGTTCCGTTAGAACAGGCCTTTGACTTGCTCTGTCTCGGTGTCGAGGTCTATGTCATAAAAGCAGGGCCGAGTGGGCAGTCCTGGCATCGTGCTCATCTGGAAGAGGAAACAAAGCAATGCATGTGAGCAAGGCACACCAAGCAGTTAATCACGGAACGGTCTGCTTGACGCAAGCCAACCGCGCCATTCACGGCAGCCCCACAGGACATTAGGTTATGGACCCAGGCGGCCCTGTCAGGCTGACCCCTGCCTTTACTCTGCAAGGAGATCAAGCACAGAGAGCACATGTCCCCTCCCCCAACGTGCGGCCCATTCTCCCTCCCCTGTAGTCCCACAGGGCACAGCGGCCACTGGTGACCTTCAGAGCTTCTAGTCTAAGTCCAATTTGCATACGGAACGTGGAGCCCAGCCTTCTCTGGCCAGGGCTGAAGTTGCCTCCCCCGAAGCATTCTGTATTTTTGTTGAAGCAAGAGCCTGCAGCACAGACAGCAGGCACCTGGCTTTCCCTTCCAGCGGGAACTCCGGTGTCGGTGGTGACAGAGCTGTGCCTTGGGCGTAGAGCTGACCGAGTACGCCACCTGTTTTGTTCTCTTAGCAACCTCTACAAAAGGCATTTTTAGTATTTCCACGTCACATGGCGAGTAGGGCAGTGAGATCTAGACAGGGCAAGTTACACGTTCGAGGCTGCTCAGGTAACCAGTGCCACATGACTTCTGGACTTTGCTTGTAATGTTGCATGATGCCATGACACCACCTCAGAGTGGCACTCTGTACTTTACACGGACGACAGCCTGCGTCAGCCGGCTCCCAGCACTGTCTGAGGTAGACATTGCTTTCATCTCACGTGATTTTTTTTTTTTTTTTTTTTTTTTGATGGGTTGCTAGGACCTGTTTTTTTCAAATAGGGTCACCTGTAGCCCAGGCTGACCTTGAACTCCCAATCTTCCTGTGACTGTCTCTCAAGTCTTGAGATCACAGTGCAGGCCACCACGTCCAGCAAGGTGAGAAGATATTAAGTTATAAAGGCAAGTGCTCCCAAGTGTGGCTAGCTGGAGGCAGAGTCTGGTTCTTCAGCTGGTTCACTGTGTCCCTGGTGGCAGAAGGCCCTGGTGTACCACAAGAGCATGTGGGTACCATAATAACACACTCCTCCCAGGATCTGAGCTGGGAGGCTCGAGAGGATATAGGATGTCCTGCTGTGCACACGCCTTCCAGCGGCATCCATCCCCAGCTACTCTGAGATGAAGTGGTGACGGGCTAGCGCTCACTGGCCTGCCTCGTGCCATCCCACAGCCGTTCTCATGTCCTCCCTGTCTCTCACTCCTGTCCCTCTCTGTTCGGGGACTCTTCTCCCTCAGCCAGGGCTGTTGAGCAGCGGCAGCTTGGGAGCCTGGGCCTGCAGCAAGTCTTCAGGGGACGCGGGCACATACTTTGTCTCACATGGTACCCACAGTCCTCTTTGTGTCCCCTTCACCTCGGAAGAGTGTAGTACCTCAGTGCCATCTCTCCTTTTCCTGCTGGTCGGGTGGGAAGCCCATGGCCCCTCGGGAGTCCTCACTGACCACTCTTGGGCCCTGCTGGTCCTGGAGTGTGGCAGTAGGGGGCCTGCGGCAGGGCAAGGAGAAGGCACAGCACGTGGCTCACTGGTGCAGGGCACTGTCGTTCCCTGCGTAGGGCTGCAGCACAGGTGTGTCATGGTGACCAAGATGTCCGAGAGTAACTGGGGATAGAGGCCTCATCTGTCCCATGCTGCTGGGCAGCCACACTCTGGAGCCCAAACAATGAGCTAAATATAGACTCTGGCACCTGACTTAGTGTCTGGGGACCTGCTGTATTTTAGGCTTACCTTCTTCCTTCCTAGCATGGAGCCGATGCTTTTCCGCTTACTACTGCGTGACTCTACTGAAAGGAGGGAGGCTATGTGTCTTGTGGTCATTCTAATTGTGTCACAATATCGGGACACAAAACGAGCCAAGGTCTCAAGCGCCAGGAAGTGAGAGATGTCTGTCTTCCACTTTCAGCTTCCTTTAAGTGGGAGAGACATGAGTGGAATGGCAGAATTCCCACATTCCTTTCTAACGATGTTGTAATCACTTCTGAGAATCGAGACTACTGATCTGGGAGAAGGGACAGTAGACAAGAAAGCACAGGCTCTGTAGAGCAAGAGGTCGTGTGCATGCTTCGTGCTGAGGAAGCACAATGCAGAGTTGTTACCAGGACTGTACACGTGCACCGAGTTCTCCAGGAAGCAACGGCCAGAGTGCGGCTCTCAGGCTAGATCCCTAAAGCACCACAAACGACAGAAAAACGGAGAACCCCCTGGAACTGGCCACAGGCTGGGGTCAGTAGGGCTCTGGGCTATGTGGTCCTCCTCAAAATAAACGAGGAGCGACCCAATCCACATACTCTTCATGCTACATTAACGGACTCTTGTGCAAAGGCCGAGTAAAGCTTGCCTTCATGATCCTGATTCTAACTACAGCTGAACTCCCACGTTTTTCCTGGCCACGAGAAACCACACTTTCTATAGGCAATGTTTAGAAACACACTTTAGAGTGGTTGGGACGGCTCGGTGGCAAAGGTGCTTGCTGCTAAGCCTGAGGACCTGGGCGAATCACAACTATTTATACCTCCAGTTCCAGGGGATCTGATGCCCTCTTCTGGCTTCCTCTGACACCAGGCATGAATGTGGTGCATACATGAAGCCATACATGCAGCCAAAACACACACAACTCATTAAAGAAACCCTACCCCAGCTAACAATTGCTCATGGCAATAAAACATGAACAGATAAAACTGGCAAAGCCTCAGACACGGCTCAATTCACAAGCGTGAGGGCAACACATGAGCTATCTCCTGGGTGTCGAGATTACAGGTGTGCACCTCACCAGGTGGCCTCCCGTTTCACATGCCTGATTCTGGAATTTTGTTTTCAGGGAGATTATAAATTCAAATCGGTAATGGGGGGGGTACTTTCTAATTAAGGGAAGAAGAAACAAGGAACACTTGCCACAGGCCCATTTTATATAGAAGTCCAATGCTTGCTCCTTGGAAAAAAGATAAACTGTAGAGAAACAGGAGGGTGTCCCTGCCCGGAGACAGGGAGAAGAAAGTGCTACTTTAGAGTTTCAGTCTTATTCCTTTTCAGATTCAATATTTGCTTAAGAATGGTGTTGGCAACCAGGTGTGGTGGCACACACCTTTAACCCCAGCACTTAGGAGGCAGAGGTAGGTAGATCTCTTGAGTTTGAAGCCAGCCTGATCTACATAGAGACCCTGTCTCAAAAAGCTCCAAACATCAACCCCCCCCCCAAAAAAAAAAACCTCCAAAAACTAAAGAGTGGTCCCTTACGCTATGGCTAGAACTTTACAAGAAAGATCAACTTTAAAAGGAGCCACAGCAGGCAGTAGACCTTGTGACTGTAAGACATTTCCAAAGCATTCTGAGTAGAATAATTAGTCGGATCATCCCCGTTACTCTGTTAAGACCAGACATAGATCACTGAGAGCGTTTTGAAGTCTGTACACAGCTCTGGTTTGCATGACTTCATCAAGCAATTACCTACATATTCAGTTAAAATTTCCTGGCCTGGGGATGTTCCTCAGGGGCCGAGGGCTTACCTAGCTAGAGCATACTTGAGGCCCTGGGTCTGAGCCCAAGTCACACACATACACAGCATTTTTTGGGAAGCTGAAGGAATTAGTTATAGCTGGAATACTGCTTCTCCAGAGAGTTAGCACAAGCCAGGGAAGAGCTGGAAAGCAAGGCCACACTGGCTAAACGGCCCTTCGTCGCTCACCATGCTCTGTCCTAGTCATTCCCTGAGAGATACACATGCCAGCACGCAGGCGTTAGGCCATTTACACGGGGCTCTTCGCGCATCCCCGGATTGCTAGGGAGACTTTTGGCCCTTCACTGTCACCATGACTGACATTCCAGAACTTCTCTACAGCCCTGATGTAGGTGGAGGCTAACAGGCTTTCCTCCATCCCTCTGAAGATGCAGTCATGTTCAGTGAAGCTGTATCACGTTCCTGGTACCAAACGAGAGGGTCTGAAAGTGCTGTGTTCTAGCTGGATCGGCAGCCTGAGAGTTCAGATCAGGACTGCTGGGAAGGGCTTCTGCTTCCTAGGGAGAGGCATGACCCTAGGGCAGTTAGCTCACTGAGCCTTCCCTGGTCATTTGTAAAGTACAGATGTGACAATGCCTACCTTTGGACTCCACTTTGAAATTAAAATGAGGTAAGAAAAGATTCCAGTCAGGCATTCCATACACAGTACTTATTTCCTATGTGAACTAAGATATGAGCAGCCTGAGAGCATTTGCCCTCCTGTGCAGGTCTCATGACCTTAAGGATTATTCTGGAACCATATAAAGATAGGAGAGAAATGACTCCTCCTGACCTCTGACCTCCACGTGTGTGCTGTGACATGCATGCTCCTACTCTTTCTTAGTCATAAACACACTTGCACATAACAAATGAAACATGAAATGGCACAGACAGATATAGAAAAAGCAAACCTATTCCATGACTGTTTCTTTTGCAGGGATACATAAAGCTTATCAATTTTGAGATATTTCCCTAATTTTTTTGTGTGTTATCAGCTGTCTTAAAGGTAAGCAGAGGGGATAGCGCCCAACTCCATAGTGTGTGTTCTTAATAGTTTCCAGTTACCACAGTCAAGTCTGAAGCTCCTGTGTTGACATGGAGACTGCTGAATCAGGCCCAGCAGAGCTGCCCGGCCGGAAGTGCCTCTGTCCACCTCTCCACCTTTGTGGGCCTTTTCTGCCATTTGGCATCATACTCATTCTCCAGCCATGTGCAGAGCGCATGCTCTGAGGTTCTCTATGAGCTCCAGGGAAACAAAATGAGTTAATAACATGGTTCTGAGGAACGCCTCCCTTGAACATTAACAGATCTTGGCTATCAACTTGCCATCCTGTGAAGGGAAGGTAGAGAGGGAGCTGGGAGGAAGGGTGGGGTGATGGACATTGTTTCTGCTAGGAAGTTTACTATTTTTCCTTCCTGCTGCACTGAACTTGGGGCCTCACACAAGCACTGAACCAGGAAGCCATGTCTCCGGGCCAGTTTAACATTTCTCTCGTTTTCATCCCCCATCCATCCTCTATGCTACTGCAAGGCTCCTCTGTGGAGATTAAAAGCTGCAAAGTGGACAAACTGAACGGGAGGGCGGAGAGAGGGTCTGCGTTACTGAATCTTCCTTGATGCTGCTCACGGAGCGGGGGTGGAAGCCTGCTGGAGAGTAGAGAAGGGGAAGGGTGGGCGGCCTCAGACCATGCCTACCAACTGGAAGCTTGGCTAGCTGAGCCGTGCTGGACAAGAGAGCATCTGTGGTCCATCTAAACTGTCAAAGATGGTGGAAGTCTACGTTGCTCTGGAGCCTTTTCAGGACACCAGTCTCAGGCTGGAACTGACTCTCTCTCTCTCTACACACGCACACACACACACTCGTGTGTATATGCACATATATATGTATATATAAATACACGCACACATATATATCTATAAACTCATCTCTATATATGATGTCATAAGTATAACTATACATTTATATCCTGTTTTCAGTACAGGATTTCTCTGTATTCCTGGCTGTCCTGGAACTCCATAGTCCACCTGTCTGTGCTTCCTGGAATAAAAACCATCACTGCCCAGCCTCTCTGGTCAGGATCTTACTATTTAGCCAAGGCTAGCTTTGGATGTACACTATTTTTGCCTCAGTCCTGTCAGCATGGAATTACAGCCATGTTTCACCATATTTAGCCCTTCTATGACATAGGGAGAACACCAATACATTCCACCCCTCCCCCACCCCTGCCAATTTTAACTTTTCCCAAATCCTGGGCTGAAACACACCATACTGTGTTACTTGCATAAACAGAATACTGTTCCCTGTTTTGAGGGCAGATAAAGGATAAGGTCAGGGCTGCTACGGGCTAGAGATGCGCCCTCTGTTCTACCTTATATCCGTGTGTGTGTGTGTGTGTGTGTGTGTGTGTGTGTGTGTGCATGTGCAGCGTGCCATGGCATACATGTAGAGGACAACTTGCAGTCATCAGGCTTGGTGACAAGAGCCTTTACTGCCTGAACTATCTGGCCGCTTCTCCCCAACTTTAACTGCCCTTCTTGACATCCATTCTGCTGCTGGGGATGGTGCTATGGGACCACCTTTCTCTAGGTGAGCACCAGAGGTGGAAGACAGAAAACTGAGGACCTACTCTACTTCACTCAGCCACGTATTATGACTCTCCATTTTCTCACACAAGTACCTTTATAACGCATTAGAAACAAGGAGGGAGATTAGGAGTGTAGCTGAACAGTACGGCTCATATTTATGCACGAGGACCAGGGTTCAATCCTTATCACTGAGCAGGGGGAAGAGGAGAGACAGAAAGGGGACAAGACGATCAATCCTTTTGTTCTTTTTTCCCTTCCAAATTTAATTTTTGTCAAAATTAAGTCATGTGTTTGGTTTAAAAGGTTACATCATTCCTGAAGGCTTACTGTAAAAACTGACATTCTCTGACTGCTGTTGTCTACCGACATCACTGCTGCACCCAAGGGGCAGCCGCCATTAACTCTTGGCTGTTCCCGTCTGTGGTAGCTTGGATGAAAAGGTCCCCAGAGGCTCATGGGGAGTGGCATTCTTTGAAAGGATTAGGAGGTGTGGGCTTATTAGAGAAAGTGTGTCACTGACTTTGAGGTCTCAGCAGCTCAAGCCAGGCCCAGTGTCACTCTTTCTTCCCGCTGCCTGCTGATCCAGATGTAGAACTCTCAGCCCTCAATGTGGATGTGGAAGGCCAAGCACTCCATATTCCCCGAGATCAGCTCTAACTACAGAAACACCTTAGCGCAGGAGCGATGAGGATGTTTAACTCTGCACAGAAAACCATGTTGCATCCCTGTCACATCCCCTTTTTCCTCTTCTGTTGAGGAGTTAATACTTCCTCGGCTGTCATTTGCTTGGTTTCCCAAGTATCTTCCATCTGCATATCACATGTTCTCTGACCAAGGCTGTCCCCGCCCCCACCCCCCAACACTGCTCTGCGTCTACACCGCATTCACACAGAGGTCAGGTGTCCTCCAGGTTTCTTTCTCGATCTCTCTCCACCTTACTTTCCGAGACAGGGTCTCTCTCCACACCTCAGGGTGCTGATCCTGGCTGGCCAGGGATCAAGTCCTTGCCTTTCTGCTTCCTTGGTGCTTGGACTAAGCTCATGCTTGGGGAGCTAAATTCAGGTCTCACTGCGTCATCCCTCCAATCCTCTAACACATCTCTTAATGAATTCAAGAAAAAGATGAATTTTCTCTGGTGTCATCCTTCCGGCACCCTCCTCCTCCTCCTCCTGTAGGGTTATGAAAACAATCCCCACAGCGGGCTCTTCCTGTTCTAGATCAATAGAACCATTCTTCTCTCCGGGTTTCCGTTTCCTTGATCCATCTTGCAGCAGGCACGGCCATGACAACCCGAGTTGGCCCCAGTCTTTGATGAAGGTGTGACTGGTATCTACCCAGCATCAGAGGTCACATGCGATGGGTACCACCCTTCACCCTTCCTAACACATTCAAGAGAAAGTCTCTCTTGCTGGCTCTCAGGAACTAAACTGGATCCATGAGGAAGCCAAGTGGTAAAAATCCTATATGTGTCCTCTAGGACCTGAGGGAGGCTGGTAGCCAGGCTGGACAAAGGCTCTGGGAATAATCCACGAGCCTCAAAAGGACCCCAGGCCACAGCTGAGGTCCTGCCCCTAGCTGATGCCAACACTAAAGCTGTAGGTGAGGAATGCAGCCAGGCTGGGTTCAGGGTCCTGTGCTTTGGCTGCCATCAGTTCTTGCTGCTTTAAGCTGCTTCACCTGTGGCCATACGTTACCAGCAGAAGAGAAACACACTCTGGTTCTGGGTAAACAAGCTCCTCTGGCAGCGCTCGGAGGCCAGGCAAGGAGACGTAGATGTTTGCTGGTTTGTTTTTCTTACGTGTGAGGACAACAGTGTCCTGTGGCCTGGTCTCCTCATCACTGCTGAGAGGGTCCATGTCACAGCGACTTCCTTCTCCTGTAATGCTCTCAGCATCCTCTATGTCCTTTGTACTATGACGAGGTACGCTGGTGTCAATCTGTGACTCCATCTTGGTGACCTCTTTGATTAGAAACTCAATTTTGGGGAGAAGAATTATTTCCCTCATAGTTTAGCCTCCTCCCTGTGGTTTCCACTGCCTGTTTGGAATTGTAATTATTTGAATGTTAGTTTTCCTAGACTGTTCCCCTACTAATGATTTTTTTTTTTTTTTTTTTAAAGCACGGTCATGAGTTTTAGTAGTCCTTTAATTCCAGAATACATGTCCTTCGGAGACAGTTGACTGGTGAGCACATGCTCTCACTGAAGCTTATTTGGTTTCCGAAGACTTGGAGATTCCCCAGATATCTTTCAGTCTTGATTTCTCACTTAATTCCATTGTGGTTACTAAACATACTTGATGTGATCTGAATCCTTTAAAATTTATTGAGACCAGTTCTGTGGCCCAAAACACAGCCAGTCTTGGCAAATGCTCTATGTACATTTGCAGAGATTTTTGTGTTCTGCTGCTGTTGGGTGGAGTGTTCTAGAAATGCCAATTAGGTCAAGTGCAATTGTAGTAGTATTCTAGCTTCTACGTCTTTATTGATTTTAGCCCCACCCCCCAGGTTTAAAAACTTCTGACTCTACTGTGGACTTGCCTCTTTTTCATCATGGCCCCCTCCAACGTCAGGTATATTAAAGGTGTTATTTTCTCTACAAACACAAGATTGTTATGTCCGTGGATGAAAATGCCACTTTAAGTTTTAAAAATATGTTTTACGCTGTGTGTCTCATTTGTGTGGGTGGGGGTGGGGGTGTGGGTTTCAGAGGACAACTTCGGGTTCTGCTCCTCACCTTCCGCCTTCCTTGAGACACTCACTCCGGTGCTGTCCACTGTGTAAGAGGGGCAGCTACGTCACATGCTTCTGGAAATTCTCTGGCCCTCACTCTCCATCTCACTGGCGGAGCACTGAGACTACAGACGCAGTGTGGCCAGCTTTAGATGGGCTTTCGGGATTTGAACTCGAGACTCACTGGCCACATTGGCCGCACTTGGGTGGCCAATACTTTACCCATTGTGCCATCTGCCCTGGCTTCTCATTTTAAGTTTTCACTGTTATTCTTTGCTACAACTCCAGCGGCTTTTTGGTTCCTGTCAGTGTTTCCCCAGCACCCTTCTCTTACAGTGTCTTTCTCCATGGTTTCGTCACCCACGCAAGCATGGTTAAACATCACAGTACAATATGGTGAGATCCTTTGAAAGAGTCCACATTCATGTAACTTGAAAACAACGAGGTTTATGTGTCTGGGTGTTTGCCCTGGAGGGACACCCTCTCTTTGTCTTCAACGAGGGAACAAGCTGAGCTTTTGGTCTCTGAGATCCCTCTTACACACACTACCCTGAAGCCCTTTCCTACATAACAGCTATGACCATCAGTTCTGGGGCCCTTCTTGTCAGCTTCCTACTTTCTGGGGGGTTAGGGTTCCATCCCAGCTGACACTCAAAGTCTTGAGTATTACTTACCATTACTTCTTTCAACTTTCCAGTTATTTCAAGGAGAGGCTCAGTGTACTCCTGTAACTCCTCCTCTCCCATCATGCAATGTACCAAAGACTGTTATTTCTCATTAAGTGAGATAATATTGTCTTACAGATGTATATGTGAATTTTATAGGCTCATGGAGCCTTTCAAGTTAACTATAATTTCATCCACCAATTAGAGAGCAATGTTATAAGAAACATGATATAGTGGGAAATTATACTTTAAGATAAGAATCCCATGAACAAGATTACACTAATAGGCTCCTCTATGCAACACCCCGCTAACACATAAAATAAACACAGGAAAAGCAATCTTTTCACAGAAAACGTTTGTAATCCTTAAAACAGAGCACCCGAGAGTCTGTACTTAAAATGTGGTTTAATATAACATACATGCAGCACATCTGTGCCTAGTGGCCGTGGAGTGTAGAAGAGGGCATCAGATCCCCTGTAACCAGAGTCACAGAAGTTGTGGGCCACCACAGGGTGCTAGAAACCTAACCTGGGTCCCCCGAAAGAGCATCCAATGCTCTTAACCACTCTTTTCTAAATTATAACGGCTAATGGAAACGCTAATCATAGGTTTCTTTAGTGCCTGCAATTCTCTGAATTTCCTAAACAAAATGAATTTATTTCCTCTGAACTTTTATTTTATTACAAAAATGTTTTTGACAGATCAGAGCATTCATTGCCTTGCCACTGACACAAGCTTGAAGACCCATTTGAAGTTCGGCATGCCTCCTGCTGGCCTCTCATCGACCCTGGGGAATGACAGCTTCCCATAGTGGCACATTCTCAAATAAGCACAACTCCGGCATCTGACACGCACTCGAGTAATTCTCTAGCATGCTGATGCAGATGGATACCATCACGATACCATCAGTCCATTAGCTGTTTTCCCACAGAAATCAGGCTGATAAAGCCAGTTCCCCTTATGTATAGGGCACAGATTACCAACGTAAGCTCACTGCACAGTGGGGACCGTTCCCTTAGCGTGCCTCCTGTCATAGCTTGGAATGGATCTTAGGAGAGCAAAAGTCAGAGCTATCAACGTGGGACAGCAGAAGAATGCTGTGCACATACAGTCCTTCACCGCAGTACAATCTTTTTTCAGGATGTAAGTCATAAACATATGTAACCAGGAACCTTTCTCTCTTTCTCTCTCTGGGACAGGCTTTCTCTGTGTAGCCCTGGATGTGCTCAGACTCACAGAGATCCACCTGCCTCTGCCCCCTGAGTGCTGGGATTAAAGGTGTGTGCCACCACCTGGCCTGAGTGTACTATTCTATGTGAAATCTCCTTGTCAGACTACAAAGACCCTAAGTTTTTGGGGATATGCTCTCTCTTAGCCCCAAAAGCCATGTGCAACTTTCATGTCACTTGGGCCAGATGTAGTAAACCTGGAAAATTCTCAGCCATCTGAATGTGGGAAGAATGGCCCCATTACAAAGCATGGGTCCAGAGCTGGGCTCTCAGTATGGAGATGAAAGTGGTGGGTGCTGCTGGCGGCTTTGGGAATTGGTGTTGTGATTGTTGGCTAGAATAGGAAAAGCAAGGTCTATGTCAAGTTCAGTGCATCCACAGGACCCCCAGAGGAACGAACATCTTGAAAACCCTGAGAAGGTAGCTGGGGGTGATCTCATACTTACTACCATTCCCTTATATCTGCCTCTCTATACAGCACATCTTCAAATGCCTTCACTGGTGCAAGGTGAGGGGGTCCCTAGAGACAGGAACGTTTTTGGACAAGTTGATAAGCAGGAGCACGTCAGAGGATGCTGATGAGAGCAGCCCTGGGCCCTACCTCGAGAAGGAACACTGGGATTTAGCATTGGGGTTTGGCTTCTCATGGGAAGGTGCTTCCAAAGATAAGGTGTCAAAGCCAGGGCAGAGGACGGCAGGAGGAAAACAACATAATGGCAGACTTCGTTCAAGGGTGGGGAGTGGAAAGCGCAGAGTAAGTGTGGCACTCCTGAATGGAGTCTATGTCTCACCATGAACAACTGGAACACAAAGATCCAGCGGAGAGGGAAAGAGGGAAGGAGGTGGGGGAGAGAGAGAATGATGGTGGGGAGACAGAGAAGAAAAAAAGACAAAGGCAGAGAGAAGAGGGAAGGAGAAAGAGAAAGAAGGGAGGGAAGGGAGGGTAAGGAGAAAGAGAGGAGAGGGAAGGAGAGGAAAGAAGGAGGAAGAGGCCTCATTAAAATTATGATTTTTTTTTCATAACTAGATTTGGGCCTTGTGGCTGTAGCTGCTTTAGAATAAAGGCAGCTGAAAATCTACGAGGTCGGGTGGCTGAACTCATAAGAAGCAAACACTGCATTCTCTCCCTTCGCCCTGGGACCCGCTTTCCCCAGCCTCCCCGTCTGAATTCCTCGTCTTTCACCAAGACCGCCCCAAATTATGATTGATGTGAAAGCTGCAATAAAATGATACCATAGTTTCAGTTCTTTCCAAAAATTTAATGAAATCAGGAAAACTGGCTCAGGTCCACACAGTCAGAATCAAAGCCGGAGACCACGATCACTGCTTCAAAGAGATGTAGATGAGTTCAAAGGAAATCCAGCTGCAGACAAGTATCGATACTGTCTTTAAGGAGACCGATGACCCCCTCCCCCAGTGAATGGACCCTTGTTGACAATGCCAAGTGTGGGCAAAATGGTAATATTCTTGCCAACTTGAGAGAGTTTAATTTTTTAACCTTTTCTATACTGCCACATTTAGTTGTCTTGGGATATGGGGTTAAGTTAGAATATTTACATGATTTATATCAAGCTTAAGCAATTTCTATTAAGTTAGCTTTTGAAAAATGATTGGGCGATCCGTTCTGAACACTTAGAGACTCTTCTGGGATTAGTGGGTGGAAACAAGAAAAAGCCAAAACAGTCCCGAGAAAAAGAAGGGAGGCCAGGGGTCAGCTGGGAAGCATAGGGATGTTGTAATGAAACCCTCAGTTCAAGAGGAAACTGAACCAAAGAGGTGACTCAGAGCCCCGAGGAAACGCTGCAGGATTTCAAGGAACTGGTAGCTTTATGAACCAGGGCCAAGAACAAAAAAGTGAAAATTGATACTGGAAAATCCTGAGGTGTTTCCATCTCCATCACTGATAAGATCTTGGCTCAAGTTCCTTTTGATGGGTCACTCATGGAAGGGCAAGGGGCCCTATAAAATCACAAGGTAGCTTTTCTGCTCCAGTGTGGTCCGGCAGGCATGCCTCTGTTGTTGTAGATAGGACCAGAATAAACTTTTCTTTGTCATCCTTTGATTGAGTCAAAACACAGGACTTCTATCAGATCTGTGTTCTAGCTGATACATAGGTTTACCCAGAAGTCTCCCCCGTGGCCCATGACCCCAATCAGAACTGTGCTGTCTGGCTAGCATCCTTCGTCTTGTTCATGTTGCTGTGCCTGAGAGGAAACTTATAGGCAGATGTGTCTTTCGAGTCCTCCCAGGACTGCTGTAGGTCCTCACTAAAGTCATCGCAGTTACAACGCACCTGTGGTCCCCAGGCACACAAATAACAAAAGGTGGAGCATACGGTACACTGCTGTGTCCTCACGGCCTGAGCAGGAAGGAGAAAATGGATGGTGACACCTAGATGGCAGGCTGGTCCAACCATGGTCCGTCCATCCATCCATCCATCCATCCATCCATCCATCCACCCACCCATCCACCCATCCCTCCCTCTTCCTCTCCCCACCTTGCTCTTTTGTTTTATTGAGCCATGGCTGTCCTTTAACTTGCTACGTAGACCATGGTAACCATTCAGTAACCATTCAGCAATTCCCCACCACTGGATGGAGTGGTTTCAAGCCATGAATAAATAAACAAAGACACATGTTTATATATGTCACTATCTATCTGCACGTAAGCTTCTATTTCATTCATTCATTCATTCATTCATTCATTCATTCTACAGTGCTAAAGATTGAATTCAGCGTCTTGTATTACCTGGCAGGCATTCCACCTGACCCCCTTTTTCTTCTTAGAGATGAAATCCCAACGATCACAAGCTAGCCTCAATCTCACTCTACGCCTTGGCAGCCATGCGCCATCCCCCTCCCACAATGCACACACACTCAATAAATAAATAAATAAATAAATAAATAAAATTTTAAAACTAAGGGCTTTGCCAGTACACGTCTAAGTACCAGAGCCCATTCCTGTAAGTGAGGGTGACCTTAAGTTCCCGATTATCCCGCCTCTGACTGCTGAGTTTGGGTTGCACGGATCGATACCACACTCCATTGCCTATTTCGATGTTTTTCAGACTGAAAAGGTGGCATCTGCTGTATAAAACAGATGATAAAATGCTGCTGGGCGTGGCGGCTCATCTCTTCAACCTCAGTGCCTTGAGGCAGAGACAGAGGGATCTCTGTGAGTTTGAGGCCAGCCTAGTCTACGCAGCAAGTTAAAGGACAGCCATGGCTCAATAAAACAAAAGAGCAAGGTGGGGAGAGGAAGAGGGATGGATGGATGGATGGATGGATGAGTGGATGGATGGATGGATGGATGGATGGATGGATGAGTGGATGGATGGATGGATGGATGGATGGATGGATGAGTGGATGGATGGATGAGTGGATGGATGGATGGATGAGTGGATGGATGGATGGATGGATGGATGGATGGATGAGTGGATGGATGGATGGATGAGTGGATGGATGGATGGATGGATGGATGGATGGATGGATGAGTGGATGGACAGTAAATATTTAAATGTGGTTGGCTCTAGTGATGCCACCACTGTCAAGCTGCCCACGATCTAAAAAACAACTATGTTCATACAAGCAACTCAAATTAACCTGAGTGAAGACCCCCCCCCTTCAACACAAACAGAAAGAAGGCGTGAAAATAGGAGGAGACTTGGAGGCACTAAGGGGCGGAAGTAGGAGGCTGTGAGAGAGGGCCCCGAGGAGTGAGAATGAGCAATGAGCATTACACACATGTTTGAAGCTGTCCACTACACACATGTAGAAATGATGAAATGACCCCTGGTATTTTCAATGGCTAATGTAATTTCATTTCCTAGTTTTAACACTAAACGGGACTACAGCGATCTATCTACAGCACTCTTACACGCTGATCACAAAGCTGGTTGTTTGTGTGCATACACGAACAAGCTTACGTTTGAGAGTCTTAGGGTTTCTACTGAAGGATGCAACTTGTGTTTGAAGTGGGAAATCAAAGTCTCACAGGACAGAATCCATCCAGCACAGAAACACATGTAGAGAAGGATCGCTATACGTTAAACTATGCTTCAAGTGATTTTTTATCTCATGCATTCCAACCGTCCACCACCAGCTAAACAAACAGTGGCCTTGGCTAGTGGGAAACCTCTGCTTTAATTCTGCGTCTACCCTGTGCAGCAGCCACTCAGGAACCTCGCCTGACCTCCTACGACCGTGCAGGCCACAGGAGCATCACCCGCTGGTGGGTCATGGTGACAACAGCCTGGGCTGACAAACAGGGCTACCCAGGGATGCTAAAGAAGGGTGGAGGAGAGGTCCCTCTCCCTGAGGCCCTGAGCCTTAGCTGACAGGCACAGGGGATGGAGTGGGTGGAGCCGAGGAAAAGGAGACATAAGTCACCAACCTGACGAGAGCAGTGGCTGAAACCGGACCAACAGCAAAACTCCTGTTATGTGGGCCAATCTGTTCCCTCTCTTTGTCCAAGTCTGAGTTGAGTTTCTGTTATTTGAAACCATGGGCAAGTTCTGACAAACAGGCTGAGTTTAAGCCCTCACCAGGCAGGAAACAGCTCCATGACAGGGCCTTTCAGCTTGGAGACTGGGCAGTACTGGGGCAAGCCTGAAAGGCAGCAGGGGTGTGGCAGGGCTGCCTGGGGCTGGAGAGGAGTGGGTCTGAGCTCGGCTAGACCCTTCCTTCAGGCAGCATCTACTGAAAATGACAGCACAAAAGCAGAGGTGAGCAGACAGTTGCTGCCTTGATAAGGAATAGACAATCATTTGTTTTAATATTAAAAAAAAATTTTGGGGGGATAATAGCAGATCTTAAGCCAATCTTTGCTAAATCGAAAAAAGAAAACCTCCTATCTCCAAGTTGGATATTTCTCAGGAATTTAAAAGCTACCTTAAAGAGAACGTTTCAAATTTACCACGTACGATGTGGACCTCTTTGGAAGCAAGCTTTGCGAGAGAAATCAGAGCACGCTGGTACGGACACACCTCTGCAACTTGATGGCTTTTGCCAAGTGTTAGGCTCTTTTCATTCTTGGATTTTTTTTTAATTTTTTTGGAGACTTTAAAGCAGCATATTTTAAAAGACAAACAATTGAGTTTTGTATTTAGAGAGCCTCTCCCTCTGAGCGAGTTCATCCAGGAGTAGCCTGGTCCCAGTGGAAAGATTATGAGGGGTCTTTTAAACCTCTGCTGGCATGGGCAGAAAAATATGGCCCCCTAGAATGCCTGCCATTTCGATCACAATGTGATTGATTTAAGTCTGAAAACAACAAAAATCAAGAAAAACAAACAGAACAGT
Source organism: Rhombomys opimus (assembly GCA_010120015.1). Taxonomy (NCBI): domain Eukaryota; kingdom Metazoa; phylum Chordata; class Mammalia; order Rodentia; family Muridae; genus Rhombomys; species Rhombomys opimus. The sequence continues at coordinate 868,349 of REGO01000215.1, read as the reverse complement.
GGCAATAAACCAACCAGACACTATCCAGACCTTTAGTTTTAAAGGTGCATTTTCAAACGCTTCATTGAGTTCTAACCAGAAAACTCAATGACAGCTGGCACTGCTTCCCATCCCCCACCCCATTCTTGACATTTGGATGTTTAATTATTCTATTCACTTAACCGTCTAAATATATTTGCATAAGATTGCAACAGTATCAGATGGAAGTCTTCATGAGTTTTGTCAATATTATTTTTGGCTAGCCTCATGGAAAGGAAACATGTTATGCTAAAGAGCCACAAATTTAAACAGGGAAATAAACAGCTCGCCCCTACATCTGTATAGGCTGTATTTGCCGGTGATGTTGAAAAGAAAGATGGGCATTTAACAAGATTAATCGTCATACAAAATATTCAGGCTTTTCCCGATGCTAGGCTGCACAGTGTCAATTAATCATGTTTGGAAGCCGAGAGAACAAAGGCTGTGTGGACGACCCAGGGGACAGCAAGGAAGCCGAGAGAGGAAGAAAGACCCAAAGGGACACGGCTCACTTTTAAACATAGACCTCTAAGCTGTACAGAAGACCTGCAATTCGTTTTAAAATTTACATTCTACTATTAAATTTGACTTGACATGTTTTTCATGCTTTTCCCCGAGACACTTAGAATGATGCAAGGTGTTACCTACCGTCATTAAGGGAGAGACGGGGAAGTGAATTAAAAGCAGCAGTTAACACATGTGAACCCAGTCTCTCTCTCTCTCTCTCTCTCTCTCTCTCACGAATTCATGTGGAGGTCACAAGTCAAATGTGGCTATCTTTCCTCAGGATGCCATCTACCTTTTTCTTTGGGGGGGGGGGTTGGGGGCAGGGTCCCTTACTAGCCTGGAAGTCACCAAATAAGCCAGTAAGCCCCAGGGACCTGCTGGTCTGTACCTCCTCAAGCTGGGATTACAAGGGTGTGCCATCACCCTGGCCTTTTACATGGATTCCTGCATGGCAGGCACCTTACCCAGGGGCCATTTTGGTTCTTAAGTTCAGGTCCTACTGTATCCTTCACAGAGTTCTGTGCAGAAATGCAAGTGCTTTTATTTGACCTTTTACTTCCTGCTTTGAAGGGGCCACTCGGTCACCCTGCTTCTGCTCTCAGCGCACTCCTGATGTGCACACTGGTTCACACATTCCTCTCCAGGTCCTAGAATACAAATGGTTGAGGGGAAAGACTTTGCTGCATCGATCTCTTCTTCCTAGTAGCTAACAGTACCTAGAAACATCACAAAAAGTGTCGGCAGGGCAGCAAGAGCACAGAAGAGCCATCTCAGGCATCTGCTGTTCTTTGGCAACCAAGGTGATTGAACACGAATGGCTGACTTCAAAGGCTGCTTAGAAATTCCTTCCAGGTGGGGACCTCGATGTGACCAACTCTAGTGTGGGAGGCTGAGGAGCAGGCTCTTTGAAATAGGAACCGACGCATGCAAGCCACATGCACTGTCCCTCTCTGGGACTTGTTTGGGAGAGACCCTTGCTAGACTCCTCCTGCCAGAGGCTCCTGAGTGTTCGAATTACAGGTGTGCCTCCCTGCCCAGCAGAACCTTGGTTTCAATGGCCACAAGCGGCTCGGGCAGAACTCTGAGCCGGTAACAGATCTCACCACAGAGCCTTAGACCCGATACCAAGTGTCTGGCATCTGCGCTTGAGCTGGCGTTACTGCTTCCCTCAACATGTTTTTACCGAAATGCATTGCTGTTCAGGACAGGACGGTGTAACAGGCAGGAGAACAGGAGGCTAGTGAAACTCTGTCTGCAAGGATGGTGTTAGGGATGGGGGCGAGGGCGGTGCTCCCCTCATTCCCTAAGCAGGAAGACCAGCTCACTCCGCCCAGACTGTTTTTTAAACCAACAATTAGGTTTATGCTTAATATCTGCTTTCGTTTTGAGAGTCTGTGATTTGTATGGGCCAGACAGAAGATACCCATGTGATTAGTCCAAGGAAAGACCCTGGGGCCTGAGTCTCTACTGAGCTTCCTTGACTCATAACATTTAGGCACTGTCTTACCTCACTCTGGGCTCCGGGCTGTGGCGCTGGCTCCGCTTTCCTCTCTATTTGAGCCTGTGCTCTGGGTCCTTCCCTTCTGTTTCGTACCCACTGCTGCAATAAGCCATAGTATGGCTGTCTGCTGACTTCGCACATCTTCCCAGGGGACCTGCTGTGTCTGTAGACGATCTTGGGGAGCCCCAAAAGAGTGACCTTTCCCCTAAAATGGTTCTACTTCCTAACCACTGTTCTAAGGAAATGACAGCTCCATCATCTGGAGATCATGTCAGAAGGGAGGATCACTGGAGAGTTCTTTCTCCTTTTCTCTAATCATTCTCTCTCCATAACCTCTCACCCCATCTCCCCATTTCTGTCTCACATAAGCTTTGTGTATTTTTTGTCTTTGTAACTGTTACCATCTCTTTTGTTTGTTTTGGTTTTTGAGACAGGTTTTCTGTGTAACATCCCTGGCTGTCTTGGAACTCGCTTTGTAGACCAGGTTGGCCTCAAACTTACAACTATCTGCCTGCCTCTGCCTCCCAAGCACTGGCATTAAAGGTGTGCACCACCACTGCCTGGCATGACTGTTTTTATGTTAACAAGGTTTTTGAGCCTCTAACTGGTCCTCTCTGTTCTGAGTGATCTTGCTGCCCGAGTGATCTTTCTAAAATGTGAACATAACTATATTGTTCCACTTAAACTTTTTAGGCTCTGCAGGCTAAACTCCAGCTCCTCAGCCTGACACTGCAGTCCATGTGACTGGGGCCATGCTTCCTGCCCAGTGTCATAACACACTGTAGCTCGGCCTGTACAGGACTGCCATACTGACTTAAACAACACTGTTTCAGGCCTTGACGTTTGTATCTCCTGCTTCTTTGTCCTGTACCACCTGGCTAAGCTGTTCTTTCTCATCCATCGAGATCTCTGCCAGATGCCCCAGCCCTCAGCGCCATCAACTCGGAGGGCTCCTGGAGTCCATCAGCCTCGTGACACTCCAAGCTCCAGCTCTCAGTCGTCTGCATGAACAGCTTGTGTTTCTCACTAGCTTGTTCACTGCTCAAGGGCAAAGTCCAGGCCTTTGTGGTTGGTTTTCTCTTGGCCTAGCACTCAACAGTCCTTCATATATGCTGAGCAGGTGGGTAAGAACTCAGGCATTTGTGTGGCTGCATGGGGATGGGTGGACTAGGCTGGGATGACTTAATGAATGGTCCCGGGTCCCTGAGGACTGGGTCCCTGAAAGAAAAGGCCTAGGCAGTTTTGGTGCGGGAACTCTAGCGCCTGGACTTTTGGAGATGACAACGACAAAATCTCCAGCGCTTCCTCTGGGGTGCATAGGAGACACCCTGAAGCGCCTACTGTTTTAAGACAACAGTTGTTTCTATACTGCGTCCCATGAACCCAGTGTTGCCTTACCTCAGAGGCATCTCCCTGCCAACTGTGGCCTACTTTGCCCTTTGCTGAACTCCTCTGCTCTTCCTTGAGCGACTAGAGCGCCTTCCTTGCAATACAGAAAACGCTTTAGTCTGAACCCCAGTAAAGCCAAAAATCCACTGAAAGCATGGACTCCCCAGTGCATTATGTAATATCCTGGGGAAGAGTCCTTCCTCACTGTGCCAAAAGGGAGCCGGGTGTGTGGACAGGAACTGTGCACAGCTGCCTCCAATGCAGGGTTCTGTGTGCAGCACTGAGCTGCTCTAGAGGGTGCTCTGGGACACGCCAGTGGCCAGGCAGCCTGGGCAGTGGTGGCATCCCACAACTGAGAGTGTTCACTAGTGAAACTTATTCAACAAAACCGGAAACACCAACTCCAGCACTTTCAGCCTCGAGAGGCTGTCAATTCTCATTAAAAGCTACGGCTAAAACAAACCCCCAGCACCTACACACCTTTACATCTTGATTGTATAATAATGCCAACTATATCTAGTTCAGAATTGCAGAAGCGAGGTCGGAGGACATCAGTGTACCCAGGGATGAAGGCATCAGCTATAGAGAGGCAGACACTAAACCTAGGGATCCTGTTACCCCGAGGCTCACAGTGTGCTTGCCACTAGAGAAAACAACTATTTGGGGGTCAGAGAGATGGTGACTCAGGAAGAGAAAAAGAAATATGAAGGAGGAAAAGAGAGAGAGAGAGAGACAGACACACACACAGATATCCCTTGAGAGAACCGTAGGAGTTTACTGAACTGTTGCAGGTCAAGATATGGTGTTCTCCGAAGAGGGAAACATGGCCTCACTATAGGTGTGGCAAGGGGGTAGGAATTAGGGGTTAAGGGCATGCCTGAGTCACGTCACTCCCTTCTTACAGGTCAAATTACAATGCATGTCCATGAAGAATTATTTTCATGATATCTTGTGGGATCAATGGGACTCTGTAGGGACGTTATCAGCCAGCATGCAAAAAAAAAAAAAAAAAAATGTACAAATGTGTAATGGAAATAATGATTTTGGTTGGCTGTCACCGGCAGGGCACCTCTAAAGCAAAATGAATCATGTTTCTGTGACATGTACCCAAAGCTTCTGGGAGACCAGAAATGCAGGCCATGCCAGACACAAAACATTGGCGCCCTCACTGCTGCTCTGTTCTGAGCTCTGGCACCACCTACCCTGGCTCCTGCCATGGTCCTTCCCCAGTCTTACTCCTTGGCAGCAAAAAGCTATTTATTTTGTTCAGTCAACGTGGATAGGTCCGCTCTTATTACATATGGAAATGAGGTGAGACAAGAGGTTTGACCTCAGCCCATCATATATATGCCATAGGCTGTGCCCGACATGCAGCAGAATTAACATTCCGTGTCCAGCTGTCCTCATAGGTGGGATGGCCCCCTGCCATGTTCTAATTTCATGTGGAGAGGGAAGGCAGGACGGCGTGCCATCTCGCTGTGTGTGTGGATGTTTTTCAGGAGAGTCTCTGTCTCTGTGGTGTAAAACCATCTGGAAGTGGCACCACCCTTTGTTTTGCGCCTTCCCTTGCTAGATGTCATCTCAGAAAAGTGAGGTTTTCAGCAAAGAGTTCGGGAAGCTTCTCTTGGAATGAAGTTTATTTCTGTGCGCATCTGTGATGTGGAGTGCGAGGGGACGCTGTGTGTCCTCCTCAGCTGCTTGCCACCTTCTTTGGAGATAAGGCCTCTCTCGGAATCTGGAGCTCACTGGTTTGGCGGGGCTGGCGGCGGGCGCACTCTGGGATCTGCCTCCTTGGTACCGGGGTCACAGGTGGGGCTGATATGCTCACCTAATTGTTTGAGCTTTCCAGATTTCAACTCACATCCTCATGCTCGAGTGGCAAGTAGTTTGCTGACTGAGCCATCACTCTAGACCTCTAAGAACATCTTGACCTCAAAGAGGTCAGAGGACAACTTTGAGGGGTCAGTTCTCTCCTATTGAGGTTTCGAAGAAGCAAACTCAGGTTTTCAGGCCAGTGTGGCAAGCACTTCTTCCTACTGAGCCGGATCTCTGGCCCATTTCACTGATTAGTATGGACATGGGCACCGAGCATAAAGGTTTTGGATCCATCTGCCCACATAATGGGCAGACAGTTTGCAGCTGCCCTTTCTAACAAGCCAGTTAGCAGAAGCAAAGCTCCACGGGAACGGAGGTGCAGCTGTTCTGAAACAACCCTGGCAGCAGCAAATGGATCAATACACACAAACTGCTCTGAGCACTGCCCGGCACCAAGCAAGTGCTCAATAAACATTAGCTCTGGCTATAGTTTTATTTTTATCATAATTGATTTAAACATTGGCTATAGTTTTATTTTTATCATAATTGATTTAAACATTTCTTTATTCCTCTTTCCTTTTCTATGGTTTTCTTTTTTCAGGATGTGTTCTAGAGTGAACCTAGGCTCTCATGCATGCTAGGAAAATGCTTCTATGCATTCATTGTTTAAAAAAAAAAAAAAAAGACAGAGCCTCACTGTGTAGCTCTGGCTAGCCCAGAATGTGCTATGTAGATCAGGCCTGCCTCTGCCTTCCAGTGCTGGCCAATTGTATGCAGTTGACAGTATATACCATGAAATATCATCCATAGCTCCCCAAACACAAGTTGGTTTTCTAAGTCATAATACGTTTTAGATATGGAATCATAGAATTTACTTAAAAACAATTGTGTCTGGCTGGAAACTATCTAAAGAGTTATATGTTATAGTTATGAAAAATGGGACTTTTTGGAGCCAGAAAGATATCAACTAATGGGCTCAACAAAGACAGGGGGAGCTGCTGAGGTGGCTCGCTATTTTCCCGCAAGCCTGAGGAGCTGACTCTAACCCCCAGAACCAAAGGTGGGTGCAGAGGACTGGCTCCCCAAAGTTATCCTCTGGCCTCCACACGTGTGCCATAGTTCACGTGTGCCCCACCCACTAACACACCAATAAGCAAGCAAGCTCCAGTGGGAGACCTTCCGGCTCACTAAACTGTACCAGGCGGAGGTTTCGCTCTGAGGTGGAAGCGGTCCGGGAGCCATGTCTGTGTGCTGACGACGGGGAGGGCTGGGAAGCTGCCTGCCCAGCTCACTGAAGCGGACCCCCGCACTCCACCCCAACCTCACCACTGCTCTGCCACTGTCCTCAGCCTGTCTCTGGGGGAGGACTTATGGGCACAGTTTACAAAACGCGCTGCAGACATTCCCCACCACGGTTGTCATGTGCCATTAACTACTTCCTGCCCAAGTAAAAGAAGAACTCTGTCAGTCCTGATTGGAGAAGTTACCTTTTATTATTATCCTGCACAAAACTGTCTCTTCTTTTTCTAGCGATGCAGTCTAGCAATGAACCTCTAACCTGAAGTGCTGCCCACCCCAAGGACACAGGCTTCCCTCTTCGCCTCAAGAGAAAAACCAGGGGTTTCAATAGAAGCTGAGAGGGATCCCCTTGTTGGGTGGGGGCAGTTTCTCCTCTCTCTCCCTGCCAAAATGTTTCCACCCTCAAACTGAAGCACATTCCACTCCTTCTGACAAACATCAAAATGAAAACAAACCCCAGCCTTCGAACAGCTTTGTTTGGGGAAAAAACAACAACCCAGTTATGATGACATTAAATAGTAACGAATTCACAGCTGCCAGGGTAGTGGCTTTTATTTGCGAAGAGCGTTTATCAGCTTGGGAGGGAGTACGGATGACCTCACCGGCTTGGTGGCTACACTGAGCAACCCCAGCGCTGAAGACTGGAGTGGATGAGTCCCCGCAGGAGGCACACTGTAAATCAGGTCGAACCTAGGACCTACCCCCCTTTACGAGATGCGGTTTCATTATGTAGCTCAGCCTCGCGCCTGGGATGGCCTGTAAAACTTGTCTCTTGAGATGAGAAATGTGGAAGAAATGTGCATTTCTCTTATAAACCCAGGCAGAGAAGAAAAGTTTATCACTTCTCATTGTGTCTTTGTAGCTGTGACGTCATTATCTTATTATCTCCTGAACTCCGTATAACCATATGAGACAGAAAGTAGATAAGGAACCAGGTTAGTGCTCCCAGTGGCCTTGCAGTAGGCTGCATGGCAGCCAGTGAGTTGAGAATGGAGAGTTACAATGTATCAGTATCAACACACAGCACACAAACCAGAAGGGCCTCCACCAGAGAGATTTCCTCTCGACTGATAGCTCTACGTTTTGGTTTTCACAGTTTGAGACAGCTTTCGAGGTTTCTCATGGATAGTGCGTCAGCAGCTCTGAGGTAGAACCCCCAGCGCACCTGTTAAAAGGCCAGACACCCTGCTGTGTCTGGAATCCTAGCGTCCATTGTGTGTGTGAGATAGGTGGGTTTGCGAGACAGCCATCTTCACTAGAAACAGCTTCCCAGGCAGTGAGAGAACCTGTCTCAGGCAAAGGGACAGAGAGGGAGACCCCTGATGCGCTGCTCTGGTCTACCCGTGTGCACCCGCATACTTGCGAGCATGTGCCCTCTCCACACAACACAACACAGTGCACACACACAGAGACAGACAGAGAAGAGGATGACAGTAAAAAAGTCTGAAATAGCTAATGCAACACACTGCCACAAAATACACAGAAAAAGCTCTAGTGCGCAGGGGTTCCATTTTTACAACTATGGCAGAGTATGAACTACAGGCGTCCCATGGTGTCCGCAGGGGACTGCTTCCAGGAACCTCGCTTATGGACATCTGTGCGATCCTCCCCCACACCTAACCATTGCTAAATTTCTTACAATGCCTGGAGCAGGGTCAAAGCGATGTAGACAGTTGATATTCTGTACTGTTTAGGGACGGACAAGAGAAAATGTCTGTGCATGTTCAGTATAAATACTGGACAGACCACTGCCTGCCCCTCGCAGAACTAGCCTCTAGTCATGGGAGTTCCTATGTGACAGGAGCATTTTTCGTCACTTATAATGTTCCCAGTGAGGTCCTTCTGCTAACACCTGCTTTCATGTTAAAGAGGGAGCTATACCTTCATCAAATGGTGCTGGTCTACCTGGATGTCTACATATAGAAAAATGCAAATAGATCCATACTTATCACCCTGCACAAAACTAAAGTCCAAGTGGATCAAAGACCTCAACATAAAACCTGACACACTAAACCGCTTAGAAGAAAAAGTGGGGAATACCCCTGAACTCATTGGCACAGGAGACAACTTCCTGAACAGAACACCAACAGCACAGGCTCTAAGAGCAACAATCAATAAATGGGACCTCATGAAACTGAAAAGCTTCTGTAAAGCAAAGGACACCGTCATCAAAACAAAACGAATTCCTACAGATTGGGAAAGAATCTTCACCAACCCTATATCTGACAGAAGGCTAATATCCAGTATATATAAAGAACTCAAGAAGTTTAACAGCAAAAAACCAAGTAATCCAATTAAAAAATGGGGAACAGAGCTAAATAGAGATTTCTCTGCAGAGGAATATCGAATGGCAGAGAGACACTTAAAGAAATGGTCAACCTCATTAGCCATCAGGGAAATGCAAATCAAAACAACCCTGAGATTTCACCTTACACCCATCAGAATGGCCAAGATAAAAAACTCAAGTGACAACACATGCTGGAGAGGTTGTGGAGAAAGGGGAACCCTCCTCCACTGCTGGTGGGAATGTAAACTTGTACAACCACTCTGGAAAGCAATCTGGCGCTTTCTCAGACAACTAGGAATAGCACTTTCTCAGACAACTAGGAATAGCGCTTCCTCAAGATCCAGCTATACCACTCCTAGGCATATATCCAAAAGAGTCTCAAGTACACAATATACACAATAAAGGACATTTGCTCAACCATGTTTGTAGCAGCCTTATTTGTAATAGCCAGAAGCTGGAAACAGCCCAGATGCCCCTCAGTGGAGGAGTGGATGCACAAATTGTGGTATATCTACACAATGGAATATTACTCAGCAATAAAAAACAAGGAAATCATGAAATTTGCAGGTAAATGGTGAGATCTGGAAAAGATAATGCTGAGTGAGCTATCCCAGAAGCAGAAAGATGCACATGGTATATACTCACTCATATAGACATATAATATAGGATAAACCTACTAAAATCTGTACACCTAAACTAATTGACAGGGAAGACTCTTGCTAAAATGCTCAATTCCTATCCAGAAACGCAAAGAGGCCAGACATCAGAAGAAGGAGAAAAGAGGGAACAAGTCAGGAGCCTGACACAGAGGACCTCTGAAAAGCTCTGCCCTGCAGACTATCAATGTAGATGCTGAGACTTATGGGCAACCTTTGGGCAGAGTGCAGGGAATCTTAGGAAAGAAGTGGGAAACAGTAAAATCTGGAGAGGACAGGAACTCCACAAGGAGAGCAACAGAACCAAAAAAAAATCTGAGCACAGGGGTCTTTCCTGAGACTGCTATTCCAACCAAGGACTATGCATGGAGATAACCTAAGACCCCTGCACAGATGTAGTCCATGCCAGTTCAGTATCCAAGTGGGTTCCATTGTAATAGGAACAGGGACTGCCTCTGACATGAACTGATTGGACTGCTCTTTAATTACCTCACCCTGAGGGGGAAGCAGTATTACCAGGCCACAGAAGAGGACAAGGCAGCCACTCCTGATGAGACCTAATTGACTAGGATCAGAAGGAAGGAAAAGAAGTCCTCCCCTATCAGTGGACTTGGGGAGGGGCATGCAGGCAGAGGGTGGAGGAAGGGAGGGATTGGGACGGGAGGAAGGAGGGAACCACAGGGAGGATACAAAGAGAATAAAGTGTAATTAATAAAGAAAAAAGAAAGAAAAAAGAAGAGGGAGCTACGCTGACAGTCATAGCAAGGGTCTGACACAAGGAAGATCAAATGCTGTGGGACCAGCTCTCTACACCAAAAGTTGCATTTTTTTCTTTTGTAAGAGCCATCTTCTCTTTCTAGTTGAAGCCCAAAGATCAAACAGCATTTCTCTACCTTTGAAACTCAAGAACAACCTTAGTGAGTCCTGGGTACCAATGCCATAGGACTGGTTGCTCACCTCCTCTTCCCTTTGGCCACCTTTCTCCTTGCCTCAGCTAACTGATTTTTTTTTTTAAATTTGATTTGTAAGTTTTAATTTAGTCAGCTAATTTACAGAACTGGAGATTGAAACCAAGACCTCACTGAATGGTATGCAATTATTTTTTAAATTTTATTTATTTATTACAATCTATTCACTTTGTATCCCTGCTGCAGCACCCTCCCTCATCTCTTCCCAGTCCTACCTACCCTCCCTCTTCTCTCTCTATGCCCTTTCCCTAGTTCCCTGATAGGAGAGGTCCTCCTCCCCTTCTATCTGACCCTAGCTTATTGGGCCTCATCAAGGCTGGCTGCATCACCTTCCTCTATGGCCTGCTACAGCTGCACCCCCCCCCCCCGGGGGGGGGGGATCAAAGAGCCGGCCACTGAGTTCATGTCAGAGGCAGCCTGGTATGCAGTTTTTTAAAAGCTACTTTCCTAGTCCTCATTTTTAACTCCCACCCCCTCCCATAATATTTTTATTGATCATCTGGTAATTCATATGATAAACTCAATCACAATCACTTCCTAGTACTCTCGGGTCCACTCCTCACCACTGTGACCTGCCCCACCCCCAGCGCTCTGATTCCTAATGCCATAAATGTCTCTAAACCCTATCCCAGCGGAGGCAGATTTGAGTCTCCTCCAACTGTCTCTTTACCTACAACTTTCCCCCCCAACAAATCAGGGATTGGCTTTCTGAGTGGTGGACAGACATGAGTTCTCTTGGGTAACGCTTGAAAAATGAGAGGTCAGAAAAGCTGGGGTGGAGCTTGGCTGCAGAATGCTGGCATGAGGTACTGGGTTTGGTTCCCAGCACTGGGAGGAAGGGTAGCAAGATGGGAGCCATCAGTCCCATCTACCCATCTATCTGCAGAAAAGGCAGAGGTGTGTGTGTGTGTGTGTGTGTGTGTGTGTGTGTGTGGACTTTGAGCAGGGTGAGTACGACAGCGACAGAAGCTGCGGCAGCCAGGGCCCTTCCAGACAGCACCTGACTCTTCTTCACCGTCGCTTTCACAGTAACCAGAACAAAGCAGTCACACATGTCCCTAGTTCTCAATCATCCTAGCAGATGAAGTGAAGCCGAGAAGAGCATAATCAGAACCATGGCTTTTAGTCAGCCATTCAGAAGGATGGGTAGCCCAGTCTTGTATGACTGGGCCTCTGTCTATGGCATCTACCACCATCTGTAGGGAGACAGTGTCAAAACTGAGTTAAAGGACTGAGTGCACTTGGCATCCCTTGGCTTTGAACCGGGCATGAGCATTCTGATAGCTGGTCGTAGAGCTCATTTTGGAAACAGGCTGAGAGCATCTTTCACTTTGTTCCTTCCTCTACACTAGGATATCTGATATGTAAATTCATGTCAGGAAGGCTGCTGTGTTTGGACCTGGTTTGATGGCTAACGTCTGGTTGGATGAGGACTACCAGGACACGGATTCCAAAGGCTAGAGTGCAGAAAGGATTTGTGAGTGCCTGAGCCCATACACCAACTCCTTAAAAAGACTGTCCTGAGCCCAGTACTGTAGTGCTGGTGAGTCCATCATGGCAAAAGACCCCTACGCACTTCCCCATCTGCTGTCAAGAACTGGATATCCAGCCAGCGGCCACGTTTGCTGTTCTACACGGCCTGTCTCACTGCAGCAAGCCTACAGAGCTGAAGGCATGACCTTCACCTGGTGGAACGGGGCTTGGACTAACGGGGGACACTATGTAAGGTGACCTGGTAGCCTAAGGGGTCACCCAAAGGATGTACAGGTGCCATGCCTCAGCTGGGTGGAGCTGCAGGCGTGGAGGAGTGTGCCTGTGGGAGAAATGGAGCATTCAGAGGGGGACAGGCATATTCTCACGGCACGCCCTACCCCCGCCCACTCCCTACACTGTCCTAGGGAAGGCTTGGAAGGTGTAGCAGCTTTGTATTTAGGGGAGAAATAGATATGTTCGGAGACTGAAAGATGAATGTTGGGAGGCACATACAGACATGGGTACGGTACTGGCCACAACCTTTTTTGGGTAGTGCCCAGTCTCAGCTGGAGACTGACGTTCATTCATGAGGAGCTCAGCACCCCAAACTCCCAGCCTCCAGTTCCTTCCTTAGCAGATGCTAGCACCTTTACCACAGCTGGCCTGGGAAACCATTGATATGGATACCTTCAAAGGATTCTTCTTCAACGGATTCTTCCAAAGGGCTAGTAAAAGGGTTATGAATTTATTGTGTTTAAGTCTTATGATTTAAACCAACATAAGTTATTTTCCTAAGTCTATTCACACTTCTTCCTTGATTTTCTACCATTGAGTTGAGCTAGACCAAATTAAATGCTCTGTATTTTCAGACACTTAGAGAAGGCGGTAACACCAATTCTCTGAAGGGCAATTTATTGCATTTCTATTCAACTCAATATTCACGGATGGATAATTTAACAGACACATACTCAGTTCAGCTTGTAAACTGCCATGAACTCCAGCTTCTGCTGGCTAAGTTTCTCCATGCACTGCAATTCCAGTTTTAAAGAATGATGTTTTTCTTAAAAGCTTATCTTTTCTTTTCGCTCACTCTTCCCGCTAACCCCCTGACAGACTCTAAGGGTGGTCTGCGATTATTTTTGCAACATTGGCATTTTGGTTTTAATTTATTTCATTTGCATAAATTGCCTCCCTGCTTCTGATTACATGCTTCTTGGCAAAGCCTGTGGGCAAGGAAGCGTAATGGATGGATGAAGAGGCACAGACTATGACAAATTCCGGAAGCCTAAGATGACTTGATGGGCGTCTCTCGGAAGCTCTCTTGAACTAGGATGTATTTTTGCTAACATTCCTATGCCTGGAATCCAAACCAAAACCCTGGGAAAAGAAGACAAGGAGGCTATACATGGAGGTGGAAGAGAAAGGAATCAGATTGTATCAACTATTGAAAACAATAGTTGACAAAGCTGACTGTAGACTGGCCGGAGAGCTGCTACATGTGTAGAGAGCAAAAGAGCAACATTCAACTCCAGCCTGGATTGTAGTTCAGTGGTAGAAAGCTGGACACAAGCACGTGAAAGGCCTGGATTACACCCATTATAGAAAGCTAAGACTGCCACTCAGCAGGAGGAACCATCTCCCCCCACTCCCCTCCCCTACCCACCGCTCTCTTTCCTTCCACCCTACAGACCAGGTCAGCCTTGAACTCTTGATCCTGTTGTCTCCCCACTATGACTGTGCTGGAATGTTCCATCGTGCACAGCCATTTCTACCAACATTAATATGCTGTAGTTTCCCTGGTGGGGCTGCTGTCAGTTAAAGTAACCATTTATGTAAAGAAGACTGGCTTCCAGCTAGGGAGGAAGAGATTAAAACAAATGGATGGGGCCTAGATGCCCTTTCATAGCAGAAAGACACCATCCCCACGAGTCACAGAGCTTTCCCCTCTTGCTAGCCAATAGTTTTTGGAAACTGAGGACATCAGTCAACTTCCTCTCCCTTGGACACACCATGCTGGAAGGACAGGAAGGTCTCCTTTGTTTCTGGCCGGACACATGCATGATTTCCCTGGAAGGCGTGATGCCACGCGGGTAGAGAGCACCCTGCCAGTACACGACGTCAAAAGGAAGCAGCTGATGCAAGGGCCAGGTTGGAGGGAAAGCAGGAAATTCTGATGCTGAGATAGGGGAGAGACGGGGAAGGGAAACCACGGGGGGGCGGCGAGGAGGGAACTGCCAAGGGCTCAGCCAAGCGTTAGAGGTCACAGGAATCAAGCCTGAGCGGACGCTGCTTCACTGAAAACTTGGGGCACAGACGCCAGGAGCTAGGGGCATTGGAGAGGAGAAGGTGTTTTGCTGAGTCTTGTGAAACAGGCTGGAAGATTTCCACTGCTCCGTGGGGCAGGAGATGGAAGGGGGTGTGGTGGGGGAGGAGGTGAAGGTGATTTTGCAGGAGGCTCGGTTGTCCTGAGCTCCCAAAGGACAACCCGGATTGGCTGAGTTCTTCATAGTGAGCTCTTGTAGGTCTCACTTAAAGCCTAGCTTGGGAAGTGTTTAATATTCTCACCATGTAAATAAACGTCAGCCCCTGAAAAGGCCACAAACGGTCCTCTTCTTGAAATCTACGAGGTCTGAACGGCTTCACCTTCACTCGTGGTGGAGTTTAGGAAGTGCTTGGCTAACCAACCAGGCACCCCAAAGTATGGGTGTATGGTGTGTGTGGGGGGAGGGGTTACATCCCAGCACCCTGAACGAACTTTATCACTGACCTGAATCAGACCCAGCAGGCAGCTAGTACATACTTAGACCGAGAACTCGGAGGGAAAACAAAAGGAGTTCAACTGGACGTGAGAAAGAACAAGCTGGCAATGCCTCTAAAGGGTGGGGCCCCAGCGTGCTGTTTTCACCCCACATCAGGTCCAGTAACCCTCCACAAAGCAACAGCCTCACTGATTCCCCACACTGGCTCCAGCAGCTTCCTGCTTTCTGGAGGCCAGCGAAGGCAATGACGTCAGGGTGCACCTGGCAGTGGTGTGGTCAGAGTGGGCGACCGTAGCAGAGACAAAAGCCATAGTAAGTGTGAAGCTGATATTCTAGTCCTTTGTTCCTGAGATTTCCACTTTGGGGCAGGTCCAGCCTTGGTTCCTCCCCACAAGCACACAATCAAAAAGGGGGTGCATGCATGTAGGATCCTCTTTTACCTTCTCTCTAGGACCCACAGGGGAGGGACTAGAAGAGAGATGAACCACAGAGTCAGACCGGGTATCATGACTGTCCTGGCCACAGTGTATGCCTTCCTCACGAGTCTGTGTGGCAGACCCCAGTGACCCTTAGAAATATCCTCTAGGGCACTGACTACCATATAAATACCAGCAGAAGGCTTTATCTCTTCTGGATGAACAGAAAGATTGTTCAAGCCCAATATTCCAGTCAAGATTGTCATTAAAAAACAAACAAAACCAGTCTGCATGACATCAAATTAAACCCCACAGTGGTTAATTAAAAAAAAAAAAATCCGTTATGCATAGTAACTGACTCACATAATTTCAGCATTTAGGAGGCCGAGGCAGAAGAAGTGTGAGCTCAAGGCTAGCCTGGGCTATGTAGGGAAACCCACTAGTCAGCTGCCCAACAAAGCCACCTAGAAAGAACTCACAATGTACATTCTTCCAGAGCCCTTGGCTCACAGCCTCAGTGTGCTATCAAAGGAAAACAGTCACAGAGAGAGCTAACTTCAAATGGACATCTGCTAAGAATTCGAGCTTGGTTGGATACCTCTCCATGCTGTTTTGAAAATGTGTCACTGCTTAGGAAAGTTCTCTGAGGAGGAAGACATGCTCCACCCACTCTCTACCCTGAAACAGAACCTAAGGAGGGCCGGGACTCATCGACAGGGAGACCCTCTTGCACCTCTTTTGCATAAACACTGGGCGGGCCCAGACGCACCACCCTCAGCGCGTGCGGCTCCTGGGACCACTCGACCACTTCTTGCTGGAGCGCAGCAGGCCACCTGCAGACCGCCGCAGTCCAGACAGGCCAGGCAGACCCTCGGGGTCAGATCCCACACGAGGGGAGGCACTCTGCCTCTCTTGAAAGTGTTTGGCCCAAGTTAAATATTGTTCCAAGTGCTTATGGCTCATCACCTCCCCATTTATTGTATTTTTATGTTGTAAAAGTGATATACACTGCTCTGTGCTAAGGCTGTGGTGTGGGCTTTTTGGTCCTTTCTGTAAGAATTTATTTTCCAACATCACTTCACATATGTGGCTTACATGGTAAATATATCATGCCAAGTGATTAAACTGGCTTTCTAAGAAACTGAAGACTGTACCAATGTGATAGAGCAGAGACCACCTGCTATTTTTTTTTTTTTTTTCTTTTGGTGTGAGATTACTTTCTGGAAAGTTGTATGGGCTTCTGGGTTTATTGGCTATTACAAACCATCAGCTCTGAGGAATAAAGTCATTTATAAAATTCGAGGCTGGGAAAACTATATGAAAGCATTTGTCCCTTCTCCCCACCACAAAAATGTACATTTTGGAAAATTGTTTCTCAGAATAAGAGGTCCTGAGCTGCAGCGCTGTACTGGTTGACAGTCATTTCATGACGTGTTGGGAAGAATAAGAACCTGTGGCTATCCCAAAGCAAGGACACACAGAAATGTGTTCTCTAGATTCGTTTGCATTGACTAATTTCATGTATGGGTGTGTGCACACGTGTGTGGAGTTCTGAGAGAACTTCCAGGAGGCTCGCTCCTTCTACCCTATGGTAGGTCCTAGGGATTGAACTCAGGTTGTCAGGCTAGGCAGCAAGCACCTTCATTCACTGAGCCATCCCGCCAGCCCAGAATGCACTCTTATGTAGAGAAGTAACAGAGAAACTTGCTTTAGAAAGAAATGCTTGGCTCTCTTAACACATAGAGAACCCCCCACAGGAAAGCCTTCTGGGGCCTGTGAGCTGAGGGGATTCTGTGGAAAAGCCTGGGGAGGTGAGATGGGCCAGAGAAGCCTCCTCACTGTGTGACACACTGACCATCAGTGACTGACCATCAGCCCCAGGTACAGCAACTCCCAAACAGAATGCGATGTGACGTGTCGGCCACAGAAATGCACGGGACAGCTGGGTAGAAGGGGGAAGGACAGGTAGGTATTTAGAGCTAAAATGAGGAAGGGACAAAGAAGCCAACCTCTAGCATTTCTCCATGTGATTTCCCAAAAGGGTCAAAGAGCTATTGTCATGGCTGGACTGGTTTGTGTTGGGATTCTTTGCTTTCAAGACCTATGGGGTAGGGAAGGTGCAGAAGGGCTACTAGCCTTCCTTCGGGACATACCGACAGGGGACCTGTCCCTTTGTTCTAAAGCCCACAGCACCCTGTCCAAGTCGGACATTTATTTACCAGAGTCTGTCTGGCAGAGGCCCACAGGGGATGTGTGCCACCTGTTCCTCTCCATGAAGTTCATGGCCATGCACGCTGGAGGTGCTGATCAATGGTTTGCTGAATAAGTGAGTGAGTGAATGCTACCGAGGAATGGAGAGCCTGACTGTGAGGTCTGTTGGGGGCGGGGAAGAGCCTTGTATCTCAGACCCATGATAGCGACTGAATGTGGAATGACTAAGCACTGATTCATTCTGCTAGAATTTTCCCACCTGCAGGAGCCAGTTCCCCTAGTGTCCCCATTCCTTCTCCTGAAGTCATCGTACCAGGAAGTTACCGCAACATCTCTCGAAGGGGTGATGAATGCTCGAGGCATTCCAGCAGCCTGTGGTAGGGCCCAGAGTGGGGTCAAAGAAAGTGAATTCCAGCCTTATTAGGAGATCCTGGCCTCCCTGGGGGAATTTGCCCGGCTTGCACGGGCTTCCTGTGCTGTCACAGAGCGCGGGCGTCTCACTGCCTCCAGCAACAGTGTCCTGCCTTCCAGGACCCGCTTTTACTCAGGCTCCACTTCCTTCCTGACTCCACAGGCCTGATGGTTTCAAGATTGCACCGGAGAGCAAGCACAGACACTCCCTGTGTCCCGGAGGTGAGATAGTGACACAGATGGCTGACTCAGTCCAGGAACCACTGAGAGTGGCCACCGCTCCGGGGCTATTCCATGCTTTCACTGATGAAGTAGTCCCACGTCAAAGAGCTGGGTCCAGGAGCAGAGTTCATGGAGTTTCCGGGACAGCTTTGCTCTTAGCCTGGCCGAGAAGGTGGTGGGGTGTGAAAAGATTCACCACAGAACCATCTCCCTGGCTGACTTGGTGCCTTTGTCCCCATGGCCATTCAGACGATCTGACACTAGACTCAGACTTGCCCCTGTCAATCTACCTCTTTCCAAGGCGCTCACAGTTGTGTATGCGCTCTCTCTCTCTCTCTCTCTCTCTCTCTCTCTCTCTCTCTCTGCTTCTCCCACAAAAGACAAATGTAGATCTGGAACTCAGTCTGTAGACTAGACTGGCCTTGAACGAGCAGAGATCCGCCTGCCTCTACCTCACCAATACGGGGATTAAAGGCATGGGCCATTGGCTTTTCCTACATTCTTCACTTGATAATGGTGGACTACCCAAAGCCAGCAGACTAAAACGCTTCCCTTTTATGTCTGCATATGAACTATTCCCCAGAGCTCATGTGTCTGAACACTTGGTTCTCGTTTGAAGAAGCCGCAGGTCGTGGGTGGTGAAGCTTCGCTGGAGGGGTGGCTCCCTGGGGCTAGGACATGAGGTTTCGAGGTTCAGCCCACCTCCCTGTGGCCAGCTGTCTTTCCTCCATGGTAGACTGTGTGTATTCCTTCCTCAGCCATGAGCCAAAGTAATGACATTCTCCGTCCTTCTTCCCTTAACTTGTTTTTGTCACAGCAAAGAGAAGGGCAGGAAATTCACCCCTTTCGGTATGTCCCGTGCCAGGCGGCCATCTTCACAGCATGCTGGGATGTTTCCACACTCTACAGCTGCCCCTGGGGCTGGTTCTGTTTCCCTTAAACTCTCTCCACGAGGTGCTGCAGCTGGCTGGCCTCCCAAAACGCACATTCTGAGCAAACCCGCCCTGTAGGGGTGCTCTAGACTGAAAGCCAAGTCCCTAAGGGATTGCATTCAAGATGGCCACTCAGGCCCTGAACCACCTTTATCCCAGGTCTCAGCCTCTTACCCCTGACCCCCAACCAATTCCAGCCACACTACGTTGCCTGGGTAGGGACATCATGTTGTCTTGAGCCTTTGAGCTGATACTCAGTCTCCAGTCCCCCGGCCCTGAGGTGGAACCAGCTGGTGCCTCCTTGCCTATGAGTGTGGTTATATGGCCCCACAAGACAGCGGACTCCAGACGATTCTACGTTGGCCATTATTCTGTTGCTCACACTTGCTTTCCTCAGAATCTCTGCACCTCAATGTGCATAGGGAATTAAAAAATTGTGTTCAGAAGAGATTTTGCCCAACATCAAATGAAATGGTCAGATGTCTGGGAAGGAATGTTTTTTGTCCATTCATTTCTTGTTTGCATAAAAATTATTGTGACTTTTAAAATTTGGACTCAGGTCAGGTGGTAACCGTTGCAGTAACAGAGATGTTGAGGAGTAATTCCCCGCCCCCTCTTTTTTTTGAGACAGGGTTTTTCTGTGTAGTCCAGGCTGTCCTGGGACTCGCTGTTAAACCAGGTCACTCTCAAATTCAAACCTCTGCCTGCCTCTGCCTTCTGCGTGTTCAGGTTAAAGGTGTGTGCTACCAAGCTCAGCTAAATCAGCTGTAATTTTAAAATTCTATCCCTAATCTAGGGGTAATCATATGACGAAGTCAGATTGAAGCCACAGCGTCTGTGGAGGGCTAGCCTGGGCGGCGAGGGCAAAGCCCGTCCTTTCTCTGCTCACCTCCTCCCTTCTTTAACAGACAACCGGAAATGACAATGACCGTTCTGAGGGATACAGTCCCGTTACAATGACCATGTGAAACGGAAACCGAGGTGACGTATTCATTTTCTCAGTCAGGTTCTATCAGATGTGCTCAGGAAGGAGCAAGGGGGAGGGGTACCGCCCCCGCCCCCCCAGCTCCTGGGGTCGCTGTTAGGGTCCCGGCCAGCATGAGCAGCCAGCCCCAGGTTCATCACAGAAGCACACTCTGGTGAGTTTGAGTCGCTAGCATGTGAAAAAGTCTGCGAAGCCCGGCACTCGGGCACACGGCTGCCGAGGGAGCACACTGATAAGTTCGGGCCACCACTCTCCTCTGTGCCTCCAACGCTTCTGAACACGTGACCCGACAGTAGACCCGCCTGTGACCTGCAGGGATAGAGGTGGCTTTTTGTTTGTTTTTTGTCACCCTGTTTTTGGTGGTAGTGTGCTTAGAAAAATAACAAATGCTATCAATTCCTCCCCGGTGTGCGATCTGCACAGCTGGCAGAGCATGAGGAGGGCGTGACGGCAACACAAAGGAGGAAAGGCTTTGAGGCCTGGTACTCACTGTTCCCACCAACGGGTAAATGAACCCAGCACCAATGCTGGCCCGGACATCACTGATAGGCAGAACGAAGTCCTTCGGCACCCCCTTTTTGTCAGGTTCGTGAGACAGAGAAAGGTGCGTCTTTGCCATGCAAATGGGCAAATTTCCAAAACCCTGTAAGAAAGAAAAGCAAATGCATTCACTGCCATAAATTCCAGCCCCTTGGACATAATCTTCTCTTTATCCCACCTCTGCAGCGATGGTTTGCTGGTGCACATCTCTGCAGGTGCCACAGAGGCTGCTACTGTTTGCTGAGCAAGGAGCTGAGGATAAGAACGCGTGTTTATACGGCGATAATTCAGCAGGGTGTGAGGTCTACTGCTTCTTCTGGAGGGTCTCCTAAAAAGGAGGCACTTGCACGTTTGCGTATGTGTGTATGCACATCTGTCTGTATGTGTATGTGTGTATGTGAGTCTATTTTTAGGCACAGCAGTGGGACAGCTGTGGAAAGTACTTTCCAAGGCTATTAATATCCAGGAAGGAGAAAGGTAATCCACACAAGGCTTCTAATGAGGCTCTCAGTCTCATTGTTCTGTCCTTCTCGGAGTCTGTGGGGGAAGCAAAGAGCCCTTTGTGCTGGTTTATGAATCATGGCTATTTGATCTGAGATTACATTATAGGAACTAGGATGAGGTCACTTTTTCAGCCTCTTTTATTTTTAAGGACCAAAGTCTGGGCCTGACCCAGAATTCCAAAGGTGAAAGGGGAGGAAGTCACGTTGCAGCAGCTTACAAAAAGGACAGTGTCTGGGGGGTTGCTGTGATTAAGCTGCACATAGTATCCTTCAGAGACCTGACTAATTAACGGCAACCACATACTTGACACTAACTTGTAAGGAATATTCCCGTGGTAGACAGACAGATGACAGAACGTAATTGCTTATGATTCAACCTAAAACTATTTAGAATATTTTGGAGTACTATCAATTGTATGTGGGGTGGGAGTGGTTCTGAAACCCCTACTTTCACATACTAACGAGGAATTTGGTAAGGAAAAAAAAAAAAAAAGAACATAACAACTAGTACCCAGCATTTTTAATTTTATAAAATGATTAGATATTGAAATTCCTATGCAATGATACATATGTAAATGTATATATATGCAGCTTTTGAAAATTTATTAGAAAAAATTAAAAAATGTCATACTATTAACATTATACATAAAAATATTTTATAACTAAGAAGGCTATTAAAATAAATAATAGTTCTGAGCATTAAAAGTTCATGGGAAAAATACCCCAAACTCAACAACAATGACCTGACTTAGTTGTTTGTGCAGAAGTGAAAGATTTACCACAGAACATCCAAGTGTGGAGTGACTAGCAATCCTTTGGTTTGTATTTTAAGGGAGATATGGTCTCTTACGTTTTAGGAGAGAGATAAGGTCGTTAGCCCGGCCAATCTTCTACATTCTATGTAGCTGAGAAAGTCCTTGAACTTAGAATTTTCCTGCTCTTACCTTCTAGTAATTATTAGGTTTGCAAATCCAAACCCACGTTATGCAGTGCCGGGGACTGAACTCAGGACTTGGCGAGTAAGCAAGCACTCGGGCTACAGCCCGAGTCTGGGAATCCTTTATGAGTAAGTCAGTAAATAAATAAATAATTAAACGAAGCTCGAGAACCAGAGAGATGGTTCTGTGGGTGAAAGCACTTGAGAACCTGACTGTGCACGCCTGGAATGCCAGCATGATGGGAGTTGGGTGTGAGGAGAGAACTGGATCCCGAGAGCTCGCTGGCTAGGTAGACCAGCCAAAGGGGTTAACTTTCGGGTCAGCGAGAGACCCTACCTCAAGGCAGGCAGGGAGAACATGATAGAGAAGAGCATGCGACACTCTGCTCCCGGCATGTCGATGTGAGCTGTGCACACCTGTACCCTCACACGTGTGCAAAACACACTCTCTCACACACAGAAGGAAAGAAAGAAAAGCTGGGCCCAAGGAATGTCCCTCAGTTGAGTACTGGCTGAGTATGTGAGAGGCTCTTAGTTCCATCTCCAGGACCAAATCAAATCAAATCAAATCAAAACAAAACAAAACAACAACAAAAACCAAAACCACAAAGTAAAAAGACAAGCCAAGAGTGTATGTGTGCAAAGTTCAAGGAAAGAACATTTTTTTCCCAGGAGAGTATGAAAGCAGTCCTCCACCACCACCACAAATGATGCAGTTGAGTTTTCCACATCTAGGGTAATGGCAGTGGCCAGCAAATCCTAGTGTAATGGATAAGCCTTGCCCTGGAAAAACCTCTGTCATGACGATGACATTGCCACCTGCCAGGTAAGCATATGCTTGGTTTTCCAGGACAGGTTTCTCTGTGTAGCCTGAGCTGTCATATACCAGCTCTGTAGACCAGGCTGGCCTTAAAATCGCAGAGATATGTCTGCCTCAGCCTCCCAAAAGTGCTAGGATTAAAGGCAGGCACCACCGTAACTGGCTGACAAAAATGATTTTTACCAAACCCCAGAGAACACTCAGCTTGGCACTGATAGGATCAAATGTATTTATGATTAGGATAAAGGTGCTGGAGGGAAAAAAACCAACAGCGTGACGTGTAATGGAGCGACCCCAACGGCAGGCGTGTGAGGCTCTAACTTGATGTCAGGAGGCTGAGACCAGCGGAAGCATTCCAGGCACACAGCCCTCCCATGGCTGCTTGCTCACTTGCTCACTTGGCCTTGTCATGGTCTAGACACACAAGATGGTGGAGCCTTCAGTCCCCAAGAACAAGCTAATGAACGGCTTGCATCAAAACACCACTGGACACTTCCGTCATGTTCCCCTCACCCGCAGCACACAGGTAACCCACAATGAGGGGAAAGTGCTGTGAAGAGTCACTCGGTGACTTCCCCTCTGCGTACCAAGGGGGCGTTTCCAATGCATGGATGGGACACGTTTGAACATGGATGACACCCATCTCACATACACTGACTAGCGATGGAGCCCAGCAGGAAAGTGCTGACTCAGCCCAGGAGCCGGGCCCTGTGTTTCATCCCTGGCGCTACAAACCAGAGTTACATTCATGAATTTGGAAACCTCGGATGTAAGACGATAAATGCCCTCACCATGATGCTCTCATCAGCCAACAAGACCTATGCCACCGCTCTCATCTCTGCTGAGCCTCGGGAAATTGAGCGGGTTCACTGAAACAGAACTTACCAGTCCTGAAATCAAGGGGAGCATTTTGAGACTACAAGCCAGACATCCCCCCTAAAAGCACAGGGGTCTTGTTTACCTGTTGCGTATAGCGATCAATTTTAGACTGTGCCTCAGGAGAAAGCTCTATATCCTTGGCTCCGTAGACAGTCTGGGCGATGGTTCTTATTTTCTCCACAATTGGAAGCTGGAGGGACACGAATGACAACAAAATTATTGGCTTTAACATGGCTGAAGAACTAAGAGAAAGCTTGGTGAAGTTACAGACTTTGACTGAAAATTCCCCCACAAGTACAGCATTCAGAACCAGTGACCTGTCCCTCTGTCACCCAGGAACTGAAATGTTCATCTCAGCAGTTAGCGGGCTGAGAGGAAGCCTTAATATTGAGCCAACAAAAGCCCGTCAGTCTAGCTTTCCATTTTTGTCCATTTCAATATTAAACTAATGATTAATGTCATGCAAAAAGATTCCTAAAAATAATCGCGATTCACACACGTTTTAAATGCTGATGTGTTCGGGGTTTCCATTGGAAAACCAGATATTGACTCCTGTCACGTTAGCTACACCTCAGTTAAATCAAGCCGCATGGGAGAAACTCTGAGGAGACTAGATATCAGCAACTGATGCCAGGTTGTACGTGCCTCAATCCCAGTACCTGCAAGTTTTAGGCCGACCTAGGCAACACAGTGAGGCTACCTCACAGAACCAAAGCCCTAAATAACATCTCAACAACCTGCCACAAAACAACCTCCACACAAACAAGCCCCCAACTCCCTCCAAACAAAATAACCAGTGAATCACCCCGGACGAAAGAAAGCAAGGCGAGGATACACATAAATCAATGTGTGTGTGAGAGAGACCCTGCTGGAAGAACAGCGCCACCCATTGGGCATTTGGGCAGATGACCAACGAACTGTGTCTGGCAGGGCGCCTGGTGTATTATACAGGTTATTCAATAAAGGCAAACCAAAGCCTAGTACGTGCCGCCCTCCCAACCCTGACAGAACCACAAACAGCTTAGAACCACGCTTTTCAGCACTGCAGACCGTGTTTCTGTCAAGTTGTTCTGTGTCTGGAACATTTAACAAATGAAGCAAATACAAATGCAACCCACCACACACACACACACACACACACACACACACAGCCACTGCCCACCTCCAGACAGGCTCTTACCATGTATCCTTACTGGATTGTAGACCAGGCTGGCCTCAAACTCATAGAGCTCTGCCTGCCTCTGCTTCCTGAGTGCCGGTATGAAAGACACAAGCCACCATGCCCAGCAGCTGTGACCATTTCTAAGCTTTCATTGGAGGGTACAGAAAGGACCATAAGCGACACGAGTGAAGAGACTCAGTGCTATGCACACTTCAGCTCTTCATAACTTACTTTATTATTAGGTCAATGAATTCCAGTGAATCCCAAGAGCACCTAGGATTTCAGAATGCGGCCAACTGGTTATAAAATGTGTTGAGAGAGAGTTCAGGCACAGATCAAGTATCAATAATACCACAAAACTATATTAATCAGTTCCTTGTGATCTCAGGAAGTAGATGCATTAACTACTCAAAGAGAACAGACTCGGGCATCTCCACAGGTATGAGGGAGCACACAACAGAAGAGTTGGTGACCCAGCAGACTTCTGATTAGAAAGAAATAAAGTCAGATCCACACCAGCCCCTCTTCCTGAAATAAACCCAATATGGAACCGAGCTTCAACTTGAAAACTAAAGCTTCAAGTATCGCAGGATTCTGGCTTCCCAATGCAGGGAAGGATTTCTTAAAGATGGTAACAACAGAACAGCTTAAGGTTAGCATGGGCCATGCATGTCCGTATTCCTAGCCCTTGGGAGGTACAGAGAGCAGCATCAGGAGGTTTGGGCCAGCCTTGGCTACACAGTGAGTTCAAGGATAGCCTAACTTCATGAAACCCTGTCCGTCTACCCACACTCCCATGTCCACACCAATGCACATAAGTCATAAATAAACTGATTTATTGATCCTTAATTTTTATTTTTATATTTGGAGGCTGGAGAGGTGGCTCAGTGGTTAAGCACAATGACTCCTTCACAGGACCTGGGTTCCTTTCCCAGCACCCACATGGCAACTCACAACTGTCTGTAGCTCTGGACCCAAAGGATCAGACATGCCCTTCTGGCCCCTGGGAGCGCAGGGCATGCATATGGTACGCAGACACACATACAGATGAAATAGCCATGTACATAAAATAAATGAAATTAAAACAAAAAAAAAAAATTTTTTTCTGAGATGGGGTGACTTAGCCTCCTGAGCACTACGTCATCATCCCTAGCAACTTCTGAATTTAAAAACATAAAACTTGAAGGTGAAAGGATAAGGAGGAGACCTTGGAACCGTTGTGTCCTTTGCCTGAGAGAAGATTTGAATAGTTTAAAAGCTAAGATGAATTTTACATACACAGAAAATGATATTTAATAATGGGCAAAAACTAATAACTGCAGGAGAGACAGTCTCACGGGTAATCAAGAACATAGCTATTAAAATGATAAAAAACTAAGTAGCGGATTGGGGAGATAGTTCTGTGGGCAAAGTGCTTGGCGCACTGGCGTGAGGCGCTGAGTTCGGATCCGGGTGTCGTGTAGTTACAGGTCTGGTGCACCAATACAGCAGACTTGGGAGATGCGGCAGCCTTGGTAACGAGCGAGCTTTGGTTTAGCAAGAGACTTATTTCAAAAAAAAACAAAAACAAAAACAAAAACAAAAACAAAAACAAAAAAAACCAAACCAAACCAAACAAAACAAAAAAAAAAAAACCAAGGCGGAGCCGGCAAAATGGCCCAGCGGGTGAAGTGGCGCGCAGCCGCCAAGCCCAGGAACCCGGGTCTGACCCCCAGGGCCCGCGTGGTGGACGGATCTCTGCAAGCTGCCTCCGAGACTTCCGGGACCCGTGTAAACACACACCAATGCTGGAAAGTGACGGGGGAAGACAGGCGGATCCGAGTGGGGACGCACGGTGGAGGGCACGTGCACGCACGTACGTGACGTCGCCCTGCACCTCTCCCGCCCTCCCTCATCTAAGAAACAAACCAGAGACAACAAAAAGTCAGAACCCTTGTTCCTACTCTGCGCTCGCGGGCAGAGGCGGGAAGCTACACGTCCTGGCCCCGGTTTTGGGGTAGGGACTCACTGGCTCATCCCTGTGCAAGTTCTGACTTCTCTCTTCTCTTCGACCAGTCTCTGCTGTAAGTCTGACCGCCCCAACACATCCCTCAGCAAGAAAAACAAACAAACAAACAAACAAACAAAAAACCAAAAAACAAAAACCCACAGCACAGCACCAGGTCGGCTAAGGGCCGGAAATACCTCTGGCCACTGCACCCTGTGACCTTGGAGCTGTGGTGTCCTCTGCCTTCTTGCTTCTGGGATTGGCCCACGAGGTATCTTTCCCTGTTCTCTTTAAACATTAAACTCGCTGAAGCTCTCAGGTCTATCTCAAAGGCCACCGCTCCCACAAAGCCTTTGGGGCAGTGGCTCTCAATCTGTGGGTCGAGAGCCCCAAGGGGGTATCAGATACCATGCATGTCAGATACTTAGGTTATAATTCACAGCAATAACCAAGTTACAGCTCTGAAGTAACAGATAGTTTTGTGGTCACCACAAGAGGAACTGTATTAAAGGGTCTCAGCACTAGGAAGGTTGAGAACCACTGGATTAGGGACATACGTAGTGTCCGCCAGCATTTCCTTCTCTGATGTTGGGAGCATCCGTAGCGACGGAGAGGATGCTGGCTCACGATGCCTTAGAAAGTACGGACAGATTCATGTGGCTGGGCCTATCTCGAATCCTAAAACTCCCCGGCTGGCAAGGTGCCTTTTAGAAATCACAAGAGAGTGTTCACCTCTGGAAAGGGACAACTAGTCACTTCCCAGCAAGGCAGAATGTGATCCAGGGGCCAGGGGTCAGGGAAGTCATTTCTGTCCCAGTGTCCAAGGAGGACTGCCGCAGAGGCGCAGGCCCAGGGCGTGCTCAGTATCACGGGAATGTTGTGGGAATGTTAGAGAAAGCTCTAGGGCACAAACTCGGGGCTGAGGCTGGGCGGGAGATAACCTCGAGGGTAACGCTGTTTTCAGCACTGGAAATTGAACAAAGGGCTTTGCTGGCACTATGCAAATGCTTTACCACTGAGCTGTACTACTCAGCCTCTTTTTACTTTTTTTCCCCCCGCTTTTAATTTTGAGACAGGGCTTTACCATATTACTAACCAGCTGGCCATGCACTCATGTATAGCCTAGGCTAGCCTGGCGCTTGCAAGTTTCCTGCCTCAGCTTCCTTACAGGCTGGGATTAAAAGACCATGCCATGAAACCCAACCCACTTTCTAACATAGACAACTCAAAGCTCATGTTAGCTGAAGAATAAAGATGGGTTTTATTATTCAAGGTCAAGAACTGTAGCAGATGTTTTTATTAGCGTGAAAAGTATTTAAAAAGGAGCAGCTTAAGAGGAGGGGCTCACGTTGGCTTGCAGTTGGAGGGCACACAGTCCCTCATTGCAGGGAAGGATGATGACAGAGTACGAAGCTGCTGCCTTCCATCTGCTGCCAGGAAGCAAATGGCAAGGAAAGCCAGCACCCAGCTCGCTTTCTCCTTATTCAGTCTGGGATGATGTCACCCACATTTAGAGCAGGTCTTCTTATCCCTGTCAACCCAATCTAGACCCAGTTGTCCCTCGCGGATATGCCGAGGGGTCTGTCTCTTAGGTGACTCTAGATCCTGATAAGCAGACAATATTAGCAACCACACAGACTATCTGTTTACCTAAAGGTTACTCCAGCCACCGGGTAGAGTGCTACCCTCAATACGCAGGTAAACAAATGACTGCAAGTTTCCTGTCATCTAAGCGTAAGCTCCTGGTGGCACCAGAGTTCCAGAAGAGACAGGAAAGCTCAGATGATGAGGTGCTGGGTGACAGAGGCGGGGGACTTTGTATGTGAACCCTTCTCACCATCTGCACCTTGCAAGGAAGTCCTTGCTCCCAACACTGTGCTGAGGCCACCACAGTCTCTGCTGGTTTGTAAGAACTTGGGGCCAGCGCGAAAGGTCAGCAGGTAATGAACGGTGCTCGTCGCCAGGCCGAGTGGACAGGCTGAGTGGAGTTTGATCGGTGGTAGAAAGTGAGAACGGACTCTTGGAGATTGTTCTCCGTCCTCCACATGTGTGACATAGCGCACATCACTACTCCAAGACAAACACTGATTTCATGATCTTTCTAGCAAGAAGGAATCCTCCACTCATCAGGAACCCTGCTCCTTCAGCAGGGAGCAGCCGTGGTTGTTACCTCTCATCTCTGCTAGGCTCCTGACACTGCCTGCCCAGTGCCGCTCCAACTGCTGTGAGCCCGAGCCATGGTGCATATCTTCTGCCAGTCACTAGTCTCTCCCTTGCTAGTGTTTACTGGAAAGTGCTTTGGCAAGCCAGTGCCAGGCTGACTCTGTGAGCTATACTGAAAGGGACAGAACCCATACTGGGTGGAAAAACAGGAAGAGGGAGCAGTGGGGCAGTCTCGTCCCTCGGGTTCTCACTGGGACAGCTGCATGGCTCTCAGCGAGCTCGCCAGCCCACTGAGCAGGAACCTGGGCCAAGGTTCCCAGAGACGTCTCCTACAATGCTTTACAAGTAAATAAATAGAAATATCTGTTAACTTATTGCGTAGGGCTAGTGGAAAATGGCCCTTACAGATACTACTCTCACTATGGGTAATATATGTATTCGTGTTTCCAGTGAAGAAACTTTCTATTCTTTCCTTGCTTGGTAGTGAAGAGAAGTATAAACTTTGGAGGAGAGCCAAGTCTACTGATCTTCAGCTGAACTGACTCACCTAAGCTGCTTTGTGGCAAATGAGAGCTTTATAAAAACAATAAAACGATAACGTAAGTTATGAGTGGTTATTCTTTATCGGCATTCCCTTGATTGTGTATACACGATGAATCTGTTTATTCCCTTACCCTGATATGCCTAGTGTTTAGCAGAGTGGCTCACACATAGTAGGCCTTGCCACGCCTGTGCTAATAAGCAAATAATGGCCTATGGCAAGTACTTTCACAACGTCAAGGCATCATATGCAAGTTTCGGGGACTTTCTGTGCAAGAATTCCTGATGGAGTGCAAACAATGGCACGATAAACAAGTGTGACAGGAGAGAGTGTACAACCAACGCTCTGAGTAAACACAGAGAAGTCACGAGGTGGCAGGCTGCAGGAGAGGCATGGAGTTCTGCAAAAAGCTGGCCAGACATTAAAGGGAGCTTTCAAGGGTGAAGTTTGGTGGTAGAGCGATTGCCTAGCATCCACAGGGCTCTGGGGTTGACCCCAGAGTTCAGG